>JAMZAV010005479.1:0-45712 GCA_024449915.1 Sweltsa coloradensis | reverse complement strand
AAAAATTTTATGTATCTGTTATTTATTTGGAATGTTTGTTCAGTCAGAGTCAGTCTTAGTTATAAAGGTGTATTTTTTTTTATTTTTTTTTTATATGTTAGTTGGCAATAAATAACTGATTTAATTTTTATAAGATGGCATAAGGCATAAGTTTTTCTGGTGAAATTGAAAGGGCAGTATGTATATGTTTAAAAATGTTGGATTTTTTTTTACTGTTGTAATTTGTTAAATGTCATTAAACCCGTTGAAGATGACTGAACAGTCGTCAAAATATTGTTAAAAAGTTTTTTCTTTATTTACAAGTGCAGTGTACAGTCTAAATATTTCATTACATTATTAACCTCACCTGCTCTATAAGTTTCATTATTAAATAAGGTCGGTACTCATGTACTATGGGGCAGATGCTCTGTCTGCCATTCTCTCAATTATTTTTATTGTTATATGTTCACATGTTAAAGTACTAATAAATGCAAATATTAATAAAATAAAATAAATTATATATAAAATTATTAGGTAATATTTTTTAAGGATGCACATGATAATTGTAACTCCTTTGTAAATCAGTTTTTTAAATGAATAGGATAGACGTTAAATAAACAAGTAAATATAAATAAAAATAAATCGATATTATCGATCGATAATCTATATTGGATAAAATCTCAATAATTGATAATCAAAAGTTATTATTGATACTGAGAGGTACCCGTAAGGTGGGGTGAATAGGAACAGTTTTGTAAGTTAACTTCTTGTTATTTCAACATGAATCATAGTAAACCAATGAGATATTTTTTAAATTATAGCTATGTGGTTCCTTTAAATAATATAACCAACCATTAACAGAGTATATGAATATTTATATTTTATTTTTATTTTTATATTGTGCGTTCCTATTCACCTCCAAGTGGGGTCAATAGGAACAGGGATATAAATATGCCTGAAAATACATATAGATATGCTAGCTGTTCCTATTAACCCTAGCCAGGGGTCAATAGGAACACAAATTACATTTAAAAAAAAATATATCTTGATAATGGAGTTCCTACGTTTATAAGATATTTAACTCTTCCCAGATAAAGAAATGACAAAGTTTATCAGCTCTCTTAAATGTGCAATGCTTTTCATAACATTGAGGGCTGATTTTCTATTATAAAGGCTGCGGTTGTCAAGTTAGGTCTGATTTTTAGAGGGAACTGCAAAATGTAGTGTACAACTAAAAAAAACCTTATGTGAGCCTTTTTTAAAAAGACGGCAATTACGAATTTGTATTATTTAGGGAAATTTTTGTTCCATTCACCCATAGTTCCTATTCACCCCATTTTCCGGTAGTGAAAAATGGTGAAAAACAAAATTTGCGTTTTTTAAAATGTCTTTTTTATTGCCTAAAATGTAATTTGTCACAATTACGGGAAAAAACATTTTTAAAAAACGAAATCTCACGGGCGCGAAATACAAACAAAATTTATAAAACTGGTCAAACGAAAATAAATTGCGAAATTGAACCCTTTTTAGTGTGAAAAATGTAGCGTTATTGGAGGTGCCGGTCCAGTTTTTGGTGGGTTTGGGGGTCCAAACCAAATATTACGCTGCAGTAGGATACCCCCTGTGATGTCATGGCCTTCAGGGGAAATTTGACCTAAAAATAACGGGCGTATCACGTACCCCGAAAAAAAACCCCACCAAATTAACAGTTTTTAAACTATTTACTCTTATGGGCCCCCTCGGGTAATGGCCGCACCCTTATTTTGACCCTCAGTTTTCCAAGAGTTGGATATAAAATACTTTTTGGTAAATGTTTTCTAAAATCCCTCACCCCACTTTTGAACTTGAAATTTAAAATTACCCGAGGCCTATACCGCATAAAACCGGTAGGCCTATTTCTTTTTTTTTTTTTTAATTTTTAGTACTTTTGACAAAATTTTTTAAAATCGCAAAAAAGAAAAAATTTGGGTTTTTAATCCCCCATTTCTCTTTATCTCTATTGTAGTCAAAAATAAATAACAAATTGAAAAGGGGCCCAAAAACACGCCTTTTCGTTTTTTTCCGCTTGGGCAGACGGAGTTCCAAAAGGTTTCTTACCCAGATTTATGTTTGGGAGCAGACAAAGCCTAAGAAAAGAGGCAAAAACACAAACACCACAGACAAAGGCACGAGGGGCTGAATTGTTTGTTTTGAATTGCATTCACCTTTTTTGAGATTCTATCTATGACAAATGGGTTTTGAATTTTTTATTGGTTTTATCAATTTTCATTCCTAATTTTTTTCCCTTTTCGATAACGATAATAAAAAAAGGTTTGAGGTGTATCCTAATATTTAATCCAAAAATATTTTTAAAATTAGTGAAAAACAGAAAGAGGCGAGCAAATATAAGAATATTAATTGATGTTAGTTACCATCAAGCAGTGGGGGCCTAGAAAATTGACCAGGGGCCGGTTGGGCCATTTCCCCCGCCTCTCGTAGCGTACCATCACCCGTTAAGACCGTTCTTTAACCCTGAAAGCAGACAATACAAAATCCTCAGAATTTTACCTCCCCAAAACTTGTTTCCCCCCACTTCATTAAAATGATACTTTTGGGGTCAGTTTTTTTTAACCCCACCGCCTGCTCAAAGGGGATAAACCCCCTGCCTTTTTGGAGCCAACATTTGGGTCCAATCACATCGTAAAAGAAATTTTTGCCCCGTAACTAGCACCCTGTTGAGTATATGAAGAACATGTCAGGTTTTGTTTCCGACACCAGTCCACACACACAAACTTCAAAACAGTTAGACATACAGAAAACCAGAGATCTTAGAAAAAGGGTTTTTTTTTAGTTGGACTTTTTTTTGCAACTTAAAATTTTTGGGCAAAGAGCGCCGTAGCGGGCGCTTTTTTGTGGAATTTTCTTACAAAGCCGTCTTTTTTGGCAATTTTTTAAAATTTGGGAAAATGACTCAAAAAACAGGCAGTCTTTTGGGTCCATCCCTTCGACAGGGCGGGGGTTTAAACCCCGGGGGCTATAATCCAACATTTTTCTTGGATTCGACCCGTTTTTCTATTTTCCAAAATAGGCTACCAAGTCAAAATAAGTGAATGGCTTTAAAAACCTGTTTTTGGACTGGGTAATGGGGGTAGATAAAACCAAGTAAAAGTGTTTGAAATTTTTTATTGATTAGGGAAAAAACACGTAAATCCCGGGAGAGAAATTGATACAAAAAGGGGCGCCTTGTTTCCCAAAACGAATGCCCATTTACCATGAGCAACTGAAAAACAACACAAAAAGCCCGGGTGCTGAAAGAACAATGCAAAATCGTGTGGCGTGTTCCTTCTTTGTTTCGATTTTTCAGTAGTTAAAGTCCGAGCATAGAGTGTTTGTCGCTTTTTGCGCGACAAATCGTTTATTGGCCGATATAGCTTGTTTACTTAAAAAATTGAAAAAAACAAAAATCTTAGAAACGCAGGGAAAATCACATGGCAATTAATAGGCACATATTCGAAGGATAATTTCGAAAAATAAAATTTTCAATGTATGACCAATCAATTGGGAAAATGTCATCATTGACCATCAAAGGTGAGAAAGACCCGGACGAGTATTGCAGGCTAGCCCTTATTATTTTTTAAATTAATTCTAGGGAATAGCCCGGGGCATTTCCCCTTTGCAAATCTGTATGAATGGCCAATTTATAAAAACTTTAATCCAAAAGATGAGATAACTAAAGAGTGAACTACCATGCCTTATGAAGACCAAGATGCCCAAAGGGGCGGGCCCTTTTCCCGTATTTGTTTACGGGGTTTTCGGGCTCCACCCTCCCACCCGTCAACCCCAACGTGACCTGACTGATTTGGGACCTAAAAACCGACGCAAGGAACAGTGGTGTTATCTAATGCCCTGCAATACCCAGAGGGGCCTTTATGGACAAGTGGATTTATTTTTTTTCCCAGGCTGCGAGAGCTAAGGCTAAGCGGGGGCGTAGGACAGTAGTTTCCCACATGCCCGCGGGATGTGGGAAAAAATCAGTGCCCAACCCTTTTTTTTCAATGCCCCGGTCATTTGGGCATGGATTTTTGACCCCCCCCACAAACCTTATTTATCCAAGATGACGCCATGGGGGACTACATCTGTGAACCAAAGAAGTCAACCGCCACCAGCTACCTGAAGACAGAAGGCTAACGGGTACAAAATACCCACTTGGCAAGAACTGTCTGATCACTGTCAGGTATTTGAATTTCTTAATCACTATCTATCCATTTACCCGTTTTCCAAAATTGAGATGTCACATTTTTAGGCGTAAGGCTAAGAAAACGTGCGCTTTCCATTATCTTTTGTACTTTATTGACGGCTTTTTTTCTTCTAAATTATAATGTCCTTTTGTTCATGCCGGGCTTGGGTAGGTGCGAGTATGCCCCCCCCCCTCCCCCCCACCCCTCTTGCCTAACCCATGCAATTTCCAGAGATTATACCGCGTAAAAAAATTACATTCCAACATCATTTATTTTTAAATTTCTGCTAGGTCAAAATTTTAAAAGCATCCCCCATGGTGAAATTGCCTTTCCTTTCATGTTTACTCCTTTTGGGGCTCCAGCCCCCCCCCCCCGGGGCCCCTCCCCGCCCCGCCCCAAACCATTTTGGGACCTTGATTTGACTGTGACAAGATTAAAACTGCAACGAACTAAACCCGTGAGTGTTATCTGGCTCCTGCTTTTTCCTCTTTCGTGTTATAAAATACTACTTCATCCACACGTCTTTTTTTTATAAAACAGTTGGGCCATAAAATTTCCCAAACTCGCAACCCTTTCCCTGGGGTTTTTGGCCGTATTAGGAGATTTTTTCCCTGAAACTAATGGACTCGGGGGGTCGTCGTCGGGGTTTTTCCCCTTTCCCTTTGACTACCTCTCCGACGGCGACGACAATGCAAAGGGGCGGATGATGACCGGGGGGAAGACCACGACGTGGGGGAACCCCTCCCCCCCCTCGGCTCTCCCCATAGCTTTGGCGGGTTCGACCACCAAGGCCTGCCCACCCCTTCCCCCCGCGTTCCCCTTACGTCCCTCCCTCGTCTCGATTAGCCAAGTTGCATAAAGGGACGTAAAGAATATCCAATCAATCAATTAAGAACAGCATTAATTTTCCCAGTGTTATCCCTTAGACACCAACATGATTTTTTGTTACACCCCGGGGACCCCCGGGTAAAGTGGACGGGTACCCGGGGGCGTAAAAAAAGTGGGTTTGTCATCCCTAATTTTTCCCACCTACCCGGGTACTTGATTTCCCCGTATATCAAAATCCCTTCACAATCATGTTTGATTTCCATCTGTTTATGTAATCATGTTGAATTATACCATGTTCTTTTAATATATTTTTATTTATTTTTATAACTAATTACTATGAAAAATGTGATTGTATACAAAATTGTCTTGTATTTCAAAAAATAAATATTTTTATTGTTTACCCAGTGTTCTATTTTTTTGGGTTTCATTGTTGTAAAATTTAGTTTTTTTTATTTTGAATAATAAGAAAAATAAGGGAAATGCATTACCACATAACCTCATTTTTGTTAAAGTCCGGGGAAGGCGCACCGCCATGTCTCAAAAAGTTCTTTTTGTGCCTGCAGAAGGGAACATTACGGGTGGAAGGTATAGTAGTATCTATGATATAGACAAGAGAACAAATTATGTAAACAAAGGTCGTGCCCGCTGGATTAATAAACACTGAGAAATTAGATTTCCAAGGGGCCCAAACAAACCTGGCTATTTTTGAAAATCAAAACTATTTTTTTAAAATTTTTCTGATCCGGTACACGGCCAATATCGCCCGTCAAAAAAATTTCAAATTCAATTCGCCAAGCACCATTAACGTAGGGGTTTTGCTTTTGGCATTAATTTTCAACTGGGTTTTTTTAGGCTACTGAAGGAAAAAAATTTTTTTAACAATTTCGACCTGCGAATTTTTTCGGGCGGTACAAATTTACAAATTTCGCCAAAAGAAAAAAAATTTACAGGGAAAAACAATTGTTAAAAAAATTTTTTTTCTCTCAGTCGCCTTTTGAAAACCAGTTGAAAAAATTTAAATTCACAAGACACAACCCCCTACGTTGAATGGTGTGCTCTGGCGAAATTAAGTTTGAAATTATTTTGAGGTGGGGATATTGGCCCTGTACCGGATCAGAAAAATTTGAAAAAAAAAAAATTTAGATTTTTTTAAAAATACAGGCTTCAAAAACCATTTACTATATTTTGCTTAGTAGCATATTTTGGAAATAGAAAACAGGTCAAAACCTTAAAAATATCTTTAATCTGTATTTTTCCCGTATTTTGTGGATTTGAAGAATTGAACCCGAAATTTTTTGAAAACTGGGGTTGGTTAACTTCTTTAAATGACAAACACTAACGTGTTTGTTTTTGTTTGCCCCGGATCTAAGCGGGCCCTAAAAATAAAATATAAAAGATTTAAATAAAAGGATACGAGGAAAAAGTTTTACGTTCTTTTTTAGTTTCGTTCTTTTTTGTACAAAGGTATTTTTTGTGTGATAATCTAATACAGTACACGGTCAGTAATTATTAATCCCCAGTGACATTTTCAGTAAAAAAATTAGCTTTCAAAAGGGAAAACAATTAAAGTTCATTGGAATTTTACTTTTGGCAATCAAGATACTAATGAAAAATATTTAAAAATTAAAAATGGGGTAAAAGAAGACCCACTGGGACAAGGTTGGTTCAAATAAATCTTAATGCTGAAAAAAGCCTTGTGGTTAAAAATTTTTTTTTAAATATTCTAAAAAAAAAATCCTAAAATCTTTAATATCGGTTTAAAATGTTTAGGAAGAATATTAAATCTTTGCACCAAGGGAAATTGGAAATATTTTTATTAACTCTACCGCAGGCAGGACATTACATTCTCACGTTTCTGGTGTGTGACAGTGGATGCTGCGTTTTTTTAGATTCCCCCGATTAGAATTGTGTACAGGCGACTTCCAAGATGTAAAGCTGGCCTGTTAAAATGTTAAGTTGATAAACTAGGGAAAGCCCAAAAACGTTGTGAGACGAGTGAGTGAGCCATGTGTTTTGGGTACCCGGTAACATTCTTTTTTCCCCCCCCTACCCAAGGCTAACCCTTTGGTCCTAAAGTGACACTTAGCCTGCTTTATTTTGGATTAAAATCACTGTGGCAAACCAGCTACGGGTAAGGGGGGGAAGGAGGGGTTCTTTTGTCTTGGTTGTCATCGTTTTTTTAATCTCGGTGTTTGGTCGTCGTCGTTTGGGGTGGTGGTAAAGCAGGGAGAAAGGTCCCCGAAACGATCGGCAGAGCTCGCCTCAAATTCGGGGATTCAAAAATTAAAATTACGTAAAAAAATGATAGGATTTTTTGGGTACTCAAACGAAATGCCATAAGGGCCCCTATTACATAAAGCATAAACAAAATTGTGATTAATTTGGTTGACAAATTCATACAGCTATTAGCAAAAAACGATATAAACATATTAAATATTATCTTTCAGTTTTTTCGGAAACTCACACGAGGACGTTGCTGTATTTGAGGCCTGACCTACAGAAAGAATACAAAAAAAAAAAACCATGACAAAATAAATCACACAAATATAGTAATGTATCAAAACGCACAAAAAAATATCTGCGCAACTAAAAAATAACCAGCATCTAATTTTATTTAAAAATTTATAAACAATCCAATATTTTGTTTTTATTAATTCAATCTATATTGGGGGAGTAATTTTTTTATAAACAAAAAAGAAAACACGCCAAAAAATGCGGGGGCGAATAGTTTTTGTTTACAATAAAAACAAAAAAACTGGCCCCTACTTTTTGCTAATAGGGCCCGTTAGATATTTAATTGTTTGTACCCAAGGCTGTGATCAAGACAACGAAAATTTCCCCCTTTTCTACAAACCTGGATTTACATAACGCCATTTTCTATTTTAATTCCATGTAAAACCAAAGCTCTTTCTGTCGCTAACTCAATTTTTATGTATTAAAAAAAATTTCAAAATACATCAAAATTTTATAGGATTATTTAGCACGTTGCCATTATTCGTAGCCAACCCTCTAGATTTTAAAAAAATTATAATTAAATATTTTTTAGTGTTTTAAAACATTGCAAAAAAAGTTTTGAGAAACATAGCCAGTACGAAAAAAGAGTTTAAAATTCAAGGTTTTCAATCTCCATTCGGGGTTTTTGGTAACCTTTAGTGAGCAAAGATTTTTATACCCCTTGGTCGTGTTGCATTCCTACACACAAAAAATATAATATATTCGAGGAAAAAACATTTCGTTTAAAATAAAACCCCACCATTTTAAGCCTTTTTTTTTAAATTTTTATTTACCTACGTAAGATCTCCCTACCTATTATAGGGAAGATGCGCATTTTTGACCTTACAGTTTACGTCCCTTATACCAACAAATTTTTAAAACCCTTTTATTTTTAAACCCATTAATTATCAACTTAAAAAGAAAATTCCCCGGGGACTCAACACATACTTGCTCACTCGTCTAACAACGACTTAGTCGTTGTCCTAGTCTAGTTGGCTAAGGCACCCTTATTTCCGGAATGTGGGAGACCTGCGTTCAATCCCCTTAATTGTTGTAAAAGATTTTTTAATTCCTGGATTATATTTAAAAAATGATTAAACATGTTTTGAAATGCATATAACGCAGTCAAGTCTACATCAACTGTGACAATACAATGTAAAACATAGCCAGTACAAAATACGAGTAAAGATTGCAAGGTTTACTCAATCTCCTAGCGGAATTTGGGGATACCTTGAGCGTGCAAATTTCGATACTCTTTGGTCACCGCATAACGGCATTACAAATATTTTTTCCACTGCCTCCATCGCAACCGAGTAACATCTAAGAGACAGTGATTTTTTCAAAAGTGAAACACATTGTCGCTAAAAAGAATTTCTCCAAATGTTTGGCCTATTTTACAGTTTATAATTTCTTGTAGGTTTAAATCGAAATGAATTGTGCTCATTTTGTTAGCAGGTCTAAGTTACCTCTTCACGGATGTCTGTTTAAAATTTGAGCTCAATCTATTTGGCGGTTTGGCCGTATGAGCCCGGACAAACAGACAGACAAACATTTAACAGACAATGCTCACGGCCAAGGCCCGATCGAGTATAGCGTTAGGAAAGACTTACGTTCGCTACGCTCACTCGTCTAAAAAGCTGCCGACATGATTGCCTATTGTTAACTTGAAGTAAAATTCTTATTGCTTTTTTTTGAAGGATAAAAATCTTTTTAAAATTGCAAATAGAAGAAGCCTCCACGTCGTTGTGAGATGACTGAAGAGACCATCTCGGGGCAATATATTTTGGCCATGTGATTAAACGCAAGATTTAAAATTTAAAATTTTGGCGCGGTTATCTAGGCCAATATGAATTTTCATATTGTTTCTTATTCATGGACATGGTAAATAATATGTTTAGACTTTTTCTATGCCCGTGTTCACCTTGACAGCTGTAAAATCTCCAACAGAAGAGTTTTTTTTTAATTTAATAAAAAACCTACCTCAGTTGCAATAGATATTTAAATGTCTGGTTATTATTATTATTATTATTATTATTATTATTATTATTATTATTATTATTTATTCAACAAATTCCAAACTTTACAAATACACATACATATATGTAACACACCATATACAGCACAGGTAAACCAAGAGCACATAACGTGGTAGATGACATATACACACCTATATTAGCAGAGTACAGATATTTATTAAGCAAGCTAAAAAGAGCTAGTTAGCTCCATGGCAGAATGGCTTAGCTTGCTTTCTATACAATAAAACTACAATACACTAGGTTTAAATCTAAATGAATGATTATGAAAATTCGAGATACAATAAAAACAAAATTACATTTAAATTTAGATGAATGAGATGGGAACATTGTGAGAGTCCAATCATGTCCAGTCAGAGCCAAGAGAATGCTAGGTCATAAGCCAAGTTGTAAGATAGTTGCAAATACACAAGAGTTGAAAGAAAAACTAAATTGATTGAAGACAGTCAGAGTATACATTGACAGAACTGAGAATGTGAAACAGAGTATTTTAATTATTGTGCGCAATTATTGTGAGTAAATGTCTTGAAAATGAAGCTAAGGTATTAAAATTTTTGATATACGTAGATGCAACAATCTCAAACAGTAATCACCATGTTAGGAGAGCATCGGTTATTTAAAACGTGCTTTGACTAAAGTTTTGAATTTTGGGACTGATGAGGCTCTTACAGGCGCTGGTAATGTGTTCCAGAGACTAACTACTCTGTAAAAGAAACCACATTGATAAGCAGATGTTCTTGCAAAAGGGGGGGATAGGGTTACACCCTCGTTTCTCTGGACACTCTTATAGCGCAACTGTAGTCGCTTGAATGGACATGTGTGGACTAGATTGTTAAAGCATTTTTTTATGTACAATACATCTATTTGTTTAAAATACAATTCCAGAGATGGCAGGTTACACTGTTGTCTTCTTACTGTGGCACTTCGTTCACCCTTGCTGGTAATGATTTTACTCACTCGATTTTGTAAACATTCCAGTTTGGTTAGTATTAAAAATGAACAATTACGCCTATATGAGTGTTTCCCGATATTAAAATCGAGAAAAAGCAGTTGGTTAGTTAATGTTGTTAGAAATATATAGAAATATATAGAAATATATAGTTTTTTAAGTTTTTTTTAGAACCTATTTATTGCCAATAATTGCCATAAATGTAATAAATGCCAAAAGAACATTCTCCTCAAATGATGTATTATATTCAGCAATGTGCTGATATAACAGTGTTACAGGTAACTTACAATGTCGACCCACGGATGAACATACGTCCGTCACGGGCGAGAAGACTCCAGTGCCTGAGCTCTATCGCTGGCTCAGGCACTCGTAGTTAGTTACTAGTAGTTAGTAGTACTGTTAGTACTGTTAGTAGTTAGTTAGTAGTCAGTTACTCGTCTGGGCACTGCTGAGGGCTCGGGCACCTGATGATGGCAACACAGTTACCTGTGAACAGATTGAAAAGTTTTCAATTCCATACAAACCTTTCACCAACACCATGAAAAGTGTGCACATTTTGAATAGTTTTATTCAGAAGTTGATAAGCACATAATAGTAATGTGGTTTCTACACAAGTGTAGTTAACACTATTTTTTTTTATTAAGGACAAGCATGTGGCAAGAGTAAAGCTGTGGGAGGACAGAAGAGAGTGGAGTAAATTGGTGGAGAGGAAGGAGTTAGATGATGTGGAAGAAACACTGAGTCTGGCAAGCTTAGTATCTACAGTTTCATGCCCTTGATAATGGTGGAAAACCACCACTCAACCCGACATAGTTGGAACTGAGTTATGATGATTATTATAAGGACAACAAATAACAATACGTAGTTACAGTTTTTAACAGTTTTCACCGTGTAGTCCTTTTTTGGTTTATACACTAGTTCTTACATAAGTATGTTACGTAATATATTTTACAAAATAGTGTATAGCCTCTATTATATAATACCTACTAATAATAAAATGCCATCCATCATGGCCATGTCAGTAATCTTTCATCACATTGTCTCTCATAATAATACGTATACAGGCCTACTGCCAAAATCAAATAATACGTTACTTATAATTACTAGGGAAACGCCAAAGTCGTTGTTAGACGAGTGAGTGAGCCATGTGTTGAGTACCCGGAAACATTACTTTTTTCCCCTACCATAGGCCTATCTAGCCTATCTTAGGCTACAGTGGCGCATTACGGCCTTACAGTTGACACGCCCTTATACCAACTAAACTTAAAAACACTATTTTTTATACGAACATAATTATCAAACTTAAATATGCAAATGTTCCCGGGTACTCAACACATGACTCGCTCACTCGTCCAACAACGACTTTGGCGTTTCCCTAGTCTAGTACGTGGGTTCAATCCCCTGGTCGGGAAAGATTTGTAATTTCTGGATTGTATTTTAAAAATTATTAAACATGTTTTGAAATACATATAATGCAGTGTAGTCCACAGTGGCGTATCTAGGAATTCATAAAGGCGGGGGTTCAACCAATTTATTGATAGATGTACCGAAGGCTAAGTGGGGGTCCGGGGGGAAAGGGCCCCGGAAAAAAATTCTCCTGTAAGGTCATTTTGGTGAAAATCTGTGCATTTTAAAGCATCACAACGACCATATTTTATTCTACTAAAATCCTGTTTTTAATTCAAAAGTTTTCTCTTTCAAGGTCATTTTGGTAAAATTCTGTGCGTTTTAAAGCATCACCAACTTCTTATTAGTTTTAAAGTTAGTAGAGTTCATTATAATATTTAAAACACTTTTAGTGGAAAAACTCTATTTTATTATATTTAAATAACAATGTGGATTCCTTTAGTAAACACTTAGAAATAGCCTTTTTATTTGTATTACCTTGTTTTTGTCAACTTCCATGTGTGAAATGTTTAATTTTATCAACCTTGGCTATTGTCTTTGTTTGTTTTGATATATTTTTGATAACATGATTTTTTGTTTTTAACAAGAAACCTGAAGACGGAATAAGTTGAAGTCATTTCCGAAACGTTGTTATTTAAATATAATAAAATAGAGTTTTTCCACTAAAAGTGTTTTAAATAACTTCTTATTAATCAGAGTGACGACGGGCTCTAGCTCTTCAAATAAAGAAGATAACAGCATCGGAGAGGTAACCAGCTGTAAATTTCAGAACATGATCCAGACAGTCTCAGGATACTCCCTTAGGCCGCGTTCCCACAAATTGGTTTAGTTATAAGGGGATAGGAAATACGTGTTAAATTGTTTACGTTTTTGTCCTAAGAAATTGTTATAACAAAACCATAATTCTTATGACGGACCAATCAGACGTTTTGTTATTTATACGACGACCAATGAAAAGGAGTAACTTCATTATGACAGGCCACTGAAACATTACTAACCAATCAGGATATCGGATTTCTTGTTACCATAACAACCAATAACAATTTCTTAAGACTAAACCAAAGTTATGGGAACGCGGCCTTAGAAATGGATTTCAAAAAAACTTGTCGAAACACCCTTAAAAAAATTATCAAACTCAAAATTTTTATTTTTTGTATTTTTTCTTGTTTTCTTTAATACATCTAAAGTTACAAACATATGGACCTATTTTTTTTTTTTAGAATGTGTAATTCTATTGTATCTACCTATATTGATATGGCATTTTGTATTTTCGTAAAATTTAATATGCAAAACATTAAAAATTGATCGAAGAAAATCGCAAAAAATTGTAACACCGCATTTTCAACTTGATCACAAGCCACAAAAAAATCCAAAAAATAACGAGTGGCAGCAATCGATGGGCACAAGCTTTCTCTACAAAACTGTGTCTTACACTTTTCGTTTACGTAAACTTTGTCGCATTGATTGTTACACTGTTTGTGAGACAGTATTCACCGCCGACGCCTCTGCAGGCTGTGCGCTTACGGCGCAGAACGGGCTCTTATCCAGCGATAACCAAGCGAATCTCGACCGCTTTGACCTTGCTGAGCTAAGAACAATCGCTGTCACATACGAGCATATTGAAAGGTGCCACTGTCAGACCCCCATCGTTTATAGTTGATTATTGCTACACACAACTTAAATAATCTTTGTCAATAAAGATTCAAATATATTGTTATTTTATAAATGTTTATGACAATTACTATTATGTTTCTATTTCTACTCTGTGTATTGCAAATATAGGTAGACACCCTACCTACCTTCACATATTATTTATTTGATTTATTTTACGTCTTTCCTATTCAGTTATAAAAAAAACTGATTTTCTAATTACAAAGGAGGATAACTAAATAAAACTATTATTTACTACAATTCAGAAATTAAAAAAGTCCACCCCAACCGGGAATCGAACCACGGATCTCCCGCATTTTTATTTGTTATTTTTAATTTCTGGATTGTAGTAAATAATAACAATTACACCTACGGGAGTGTTTCCCGACTAACCAAATCGAGAAATAAATAAAACTAATCACATAGATGCAGGTAAAACAATGATCAGTGTAGTTAAACAAAGTTTGGAATAGTAATATTTGATTTATTATGCATTTATGTATTTTTTTACTACAATTAGGAAAAGACCAATCGGCTAGTTTAGTATAGACTGGAGAAGGGTTGACAGGTTGGGAAAGCATAGAGAACATAAAACCCAGCCTGAAAAGCTGGGGGCGACAAAACTTTTCACCTGCTGATGACAACTGCAGCTAATTTAAAGTTGTTTGTTACCTTAATCCACGACGCGTTTCGTCCTTCTGGGACTCATCAGGCGGATGGTGGCCACTAAAAATCAGCTAGCTACATGCAAACAAAACTCACAACACATAACCAAACCTGTGGTAGGGCCACGCAAGAAGCAAATTCTGCATGCATGTTGTCATCATCAGCAAGGTTACTTCACACACCATTCATACTGGGGCACACAGTCAGCACAAACAGTAAGGGGGCTTCCCTCCCAACTCTGGTGCTCGGGAGACAAGAAATCCATGACATACCCTGGATTCGAACCAGGACCCTTGGCAACAAGAGAAAAGCTGCCCCTCCTGCTGTTGCTGGGCAAGGGTGCCTCTTCATTCATTCTAAGAGAAAGGGTTGGAGATAGGAAGGGTAAAAAGTCACAACACAGCACAACCAGTGAGGGGGCTTCCCTCCTAGACTCTGGTGCTTGGGCGACAAAAGAACCATGTCTTACCCTGGATTTGAACCAAGACCCGTGGCAACGAGAGAGGCTGCCCTACTAATTGTGACTGGGATTCGAAAACGAAAGGAAACAATACTACAAATTGCAAGCTCTTGGCTATGAACCAAATTCAATGGCCAAGCCATTTTTTTATGATTTCGAGTTTAAAAATTTTACTTTTTTACCACAAAAATCGTTGGCTTGGCGCTCGTCAACAGGCGAAATGATCTTACTTATTTTCAAAGCGAAACTAGGGAGAAAGAATAAAAAGCTTGGCTCAACTTCTATATCTCACAGCATTCACAGCCGAAGACTTTTGAAGGAGAGCTTGGCTGCAGTTTTTTTTTACAAATTTTTGTATTTGGTTGGATATTACATCCAAAAATCGTTGGCTTGGCGCTCGTCAACAGGCGAAATGATCTTACTTATTTTCAAAGCGAAACTAGGGAGAAAGAATAAAAAGCTTAGCTCAACTTCTATATCTCACAGCATTCACAGCCGAAGACTTTTGAAGGAGAGCTTGGCTGCAGTTTTTTTTACAAATTTTTGTATTTGGTTGGATATTACATCTTTTTGTTGCTTGTTTGCTATCATGGTGTAAATGATGGACTTTGAATGGTTAAATTTGTTAAGTTCAAAGTTGTTTTTTGACATTTTTGGGCCCACGGCCCCCCCAAAGATACCCCTTGTGTTTTAAGCACTAGATATTTATAATGGTTAAGAGCATGTTTAATTTCAAGCTTGTACAAATTACTATGCCTGAGTAATTACGCGTTTTGATTTTGATTTTCCCCGGTCCCAATTGCCCGGTTTTGGTTATATGAGGTACATCTGAGTGTGGCCCAAGTTTCAAAGTTCTAAGATGAACCGTTAACTCAGTAAAGCGTATTATTCATAAGAGTACGGAATTACCTACTTTTGATGATTTTGATTTTCTCCGGTACCCGTTACCGTTACCCAATTTTGCTTTCCATATTAAAAAGTGACAAAGAATGAGAGATATCAAAATGTATTCCACGTTTGAAACATCTCAGTTGTAGCGTTTTCTTTGAATGATTCATTTCTTAAAGTTCAGATATGTTTTTTGTCATTTTTGGGCCCATGGTCATCCCCAAATATAGCCCCTTGTGTTTTGGACGCAAGATATTTATAATGGTTAATAGCATGTTTCATTTCAAGTTTGTACAAATTACCACGCCTTGGTAATTACGAGTTTTGATTATCATCCAAATTTTGATTTTCTCCGGTCCCTGTTACCCGATTTTGGTTTTGAAAGCAAAAGTCACTGCGTCTGAAGTACATCTAAGTGTGGTCCAAGTTTCATAGTTCTAAGATTTACCGTTTTCTCTGTAGGCTAAATTAATCTCTGCGGAGAACTAGCTAGCCAGCCACCCACCCAGCCACCAGCCAGCCGAAAGGAATTTGACGATGTTGAGAGCCTTTTTTAACACAGAACGAGTTGTCGGATCGGGTTGAATTTTTTTTGGTATGTCATGGACCACATACCAGGTCATATACCGAGTTTCAAGATTGTAACTCTTTCGGGGCGGCGTGTGCAGATAGCTGAAAACCCCCCAACTCTGGTAGCTGTATACAGGGCTGGAGTTCGTGTCGCCTAAGCAGTCGCATGCGCTTGTCTGCCAGGCGACGACCGTCGCCCTAGATAGCAGCAGTAGCAGGAGTAGAAGCAGCAGCAGTAGTAGTAGTAGGAAGAGTAGTAGCAGCATTAGTAGTAGGAGTAGTAGCAGCAGTAGTGGCAGTGGTAGGAGAAGTAGCAGCAGTAGTGGCAGTGGTAGGAGAAGAGTAGCAGTAGGAGTAGGAGCAGCAGTAGTGGCAGTGGTAGAAGTAGGAGAAGCAGTATTACATCTTTTTGTTGTTTGTTTGCTATCATGGTGTGAATGATGGACTTTGAATGGTTAAATTTGTTAAGTTCAAAGTTGTTTTTTGACATTTTTGGGCCCACGGCCCCCCCAAAGATACCCCTTGTGTTTTAAGCACTAGATATTTATAATGGTTAAGAGCATGTTTAATTTCAAGCTTGTACAAATTACTACGCCTGAGTAATTACGCGTTTTGATTTTGATTTTCCCCGGTCCCAATTGCCCAGTTTTGGTTATATGAGGTACATCTGAGTGTGGCCCAAGTTTCAAAGTTCTAAGATGAACCGTTTACTCAGTAAAGCGTATTATTCATAAGAGTACGGAATTACCTACTTTTGATAATTTTGATTTTCTCCGGTACCCGTTACCGTTACCCAATTTTGCTTTCCATATTCAAAAGTGACAAAGAATGAGAGATATCAAAATGTATTCCACGTTTGAAACATCTCAGTTGTAGCGTTTTCTGTGAATGATTCATTTCTTAAAGTTCAGATATATTTTTTGTCATTTTTGGGCCCATGGTCATCCCCAAATATAGCCCCTTGTGTTTTGGACGCAAGATATTTATAATGGTTAATAGCATGTTTCATTTCAAGTTTGTACAAATTACCACGCCTTGGTAATTACGAGTTTTGATTATCATCCAAATTTTAATTTTCTCCAGTCCCTGTTACCCGATTTTGGTTTTGAAAGCAAAAGTCACTGCGTCTGAAGTACATCTAAGTGTGGTCCAAGTTTCATAGTTCTAAGATTTACTGTTTTCTCTGTAGGCTAAATTAATCTCTGCGGAGAACTAGCTAGCCAGCCACCCACCCAGCCACCAGCCAGCCGAAAGGAATTTGACGATGTTGAGAGCCTTTTTTAACACAGAACGAGTTGTCGGATCGGGTTGAATTTTTTTTGGTATGTCATGGACCACATACCAGGTCATATACCGAGTTTCAAGATTGTAACTCTTTCGGGGCGGCGTGTGCAGATAGCTGAAAACCCCCCAACTCTGGTAGCTGTATACAGGGCTGAAGTTCGTGTCGCCTAAGCAGTCGCATGCACTTGTCTGCCAGGCGACGACCGTCGCCCTAGATAGCAGCAGTAACAGGAGTAGAAGCAGCAGCAGTAGTAGTAGTAGGAAAAGAAGCAGCATTAGTAGTAGGAGTAGTAGCAGCAGTAGTGCCAGTGGTAGAAGAAGAGAAGTAGGAGTAGGAGCAGCAGTAGTGGCAGTGGTAGGTGTAGCAGTAGGAGTAGAAGAAGCAGTAGCGGCAGTGGTAGAAGAAGAGTAGCAGTAGGAGAAGAGCAGCAGTAGTGGCAGTGGTAGAAGTAGTAGCAGCAGTAGTGGCAGTGGTAGAAGAAGAGTAGCAGTAGGAGAGAGCAGCAGTAGTGGCAGTGGTAGGAGGAGCAGTAGGAGTAGTAGCAACAGTAGTAGTAGAAGTAGTAGCAGCAGTAGAGTACGAGAAGTAGCAGCAGTAGTAGTAGTGGGAGTAGTAGCAGTAGTTGGAGGAGAGTAGCAGCAGTAGCAGTAGGAGTTGGAGCAGCAGTAGAAGTAGGAGTAGTAGCAGCAGTAGTGGCAGTGGTAGGAGAAGTAGCAGCAAAAGTGGCAGTGGTAGAAGAAGAGTAGCAGTAGGAGAAGGAGCAGCAGTAGTGGCAGTGGTAGGAGAAGCAGTAGGAGTAGGAGCAGCAGTAGTTGCAGTGGTAGAAGTTGGAGAAGCAGTAGGAGAAGGAGCAGTAGGAGTAGAAGCAGCAGTAGTGGCAGTGGTAGGTGTAGCAGTAGGAGCAGCAGTAGTGGCAGTGGTAGAAGTAGGAGTAGCAGTAGGAGTAGTAGAGCAGCAGTAGTAGCAGTGGTTAAAGAAGAGCAGCAGTAGTGGCAGTGGTAGAAGTAGAGAAGCAGTAGGAGTAGGAGCAGCAGTAGTGGCAGTGGTAGAAGTAGGAGTAGCAGTAGGAGTAGTAGCAGCAGTAGTGGCAGTGGTAGGAGTAGGTGCAGCAGTAGTGGCAGTGGTAGAAGTAGGAATAGGAGTAGAAGTAGGAGCAGCAGTAGTGGTAGGAGTAGTAGCTAAGTAGGGGAGCAGCAGTATTAGTAGTAGATAGATAGATAGATAGATAGATAGATAGATAGATAGATAGATAATCGTCTTTATTTTCCAGGCGGGATTAAGGCCAGCTAAACCTTTTCTTCCATCCAACCTTTAATTTAAATACATTTTCAGATTTATAATTTGTTAATAACAGTTTTGAATTTACAATAAAATATTTGATAAAATAACATTAATTTACATTTTTAAAGCGCATAAACTATACATATTACACATTTATACTATCATTCATACCATAATTATTAAAGGCATTAAATCACAATGGACGAAGTATTTTTTTAATACAAGAAGGTGTACAAAAAATAAGAATGCCGGACATTTTGGCAACCTTGGATGAGGCCTATACCCTATACAACGGTTTGTTTTGACGCGCGCCTGGGTGCATGTGACGCAGGTGGATGGTGACCTGCTGAGCTGACAAAGCTGGCCGGGCGAGGGTAGACACTCGGTTAGAACACGTGTTGTATTTAGTAAGGGGTTGACATTCTGTGTGGATGAAGTGTTCGCAGATTTGTTCTAGCACAGTGACAGCTCTACAAGTGTTTTATGTAATAATTGGATGAGCGTAGCAAAGACTTCAATTTCACTGACCCCCCAAAAAATTTAGCTCGGGTGTTTTTTTTTTTTTTTTTTTTTTTCCCCCCGTCTGTTCGCTCGATTTCGGGCAAACGGCATATGCGATCTTGATGAAAATTTGACCGGACCTTCGTTTTCTCTGAACTTAGAGGTGTATTGTTTTTGGGTACAATCGAAGAAATATTTCTCATGAATATCGTACTTTTACGATTTTTTTCGATTTTTAGTGCGATATTTTCGTGACATTTGGGCCGATTCTGACCAAACGGGTGGGGCTAGAACGTTCATATTTCACATGGACATTAAGATTATGGTAATGTAGTACCTTTTGAAAGAAAAAGTTGAAAAAGTTAGCTAGAATCCATAGAAATAAAGGTTTTAATATTAGTTTTTCAATTTTTAGTGCAATATTTTCGTCACATTTGGGCCGATTCTAACCAAACGGGTAGGGCTACAACGTTCAGATTTCACATGGACATTAAGGTTATGGTGATGTAGTACCTTTTGAAAGAAAAAGTTGATAAAATTAGTCAGAATCTACAGAAATAAAGGTTTTAATATGAGTTTTTTGAAGTTTATAATACCAATTAACAAATAACAATAGAAACTTGACAACAATCACCTCCACAATGCATTCAAAAAGCACTTGCAAAGGAAAAGTGCAAACAAACGCACAAAACGCAAAAAAAACTTACAAAAAAAACGCTCATCCATCAACGCGGCGGGACTTTAGCGTTTTCCTAGTTTAATTAATGTGATAGTGAATAGCATTATAAGGTTTGTCGAGATGTGAAGAGTATGGATTGCTCAGTGACTACAGTTAACAAACATAACTATATAGTTGAAATGTGGATTTTGTCTTCTTTTAGGTTCTAGTTGTTTTTTAAGTTCGTGATACGTGTGTCATACAAAGAGACGGCAAACATACCGAATAATTCTTAGTTTTATAAATAATTAATGTGGGGTCGCGTAAGTGTTTTAATGTGGATATATTGAAAAAACAAAATAAAAATCAGGTTTATGATACAGAAATGTGGTTTTCATATTAATCCGTGGGTTAAAATCGCGTTACAAATGTATACATTGTTCTAATCCTTACAATGATAAAGAAATCATTAAAGTCGAATCACTTTTAGTCAAAGTAGTCCACATTACTCCCGTATGTGACTTTAAATCCTATATATCGTAGGTCTTTACATGTGGAGAGTAACAAAAACTGTTGCCTAGCAGTGTTGAGAGAATGTATGTTAAATATGCTCGAACCCATCATTATTAGTAATATAATCGAAATTAGCACGCAAATTTGTGATTTTTTCCGATTCGTGACAATATAAGCACTCTGTGTCGGTATCCATTGATGTTGATGTACATTCATTACAACTACACCTTTTAAGATCACCTTTTCTGCCACTAAACTGTTTTATCCAGGCTTCTTTTTCTCAATTTTTCTTGAGATTTTCCCTCTGTTCACTTTCTGTGTATGAAGGCTCAAAAATGAAGGGAGCTAATCCTAACATCGTGTACATAGAACATACACTTTTCAACTGACCCGTCCCGTGCCCGATGGTATTGAATGGGCGTGCAGTGAGCGGCCGCATTCACTCGAGTTGATCGGTAGCAAAGCTCTGTACCCATCCAGCTACGTCACGAGTGGTGACGTCACGCACCATACAATTTCCACAATATTGGTCGTACCATGTTTAAATATTGACCGATTTCTTTCATTTTTTTTTCTAAATTCCTAAAATAAATTTAGGTTTAACATAAGTAAGCAACAAGTCAATGTGAGAGTATGGCTTTAAGTGAATTGTCTACAAAAGTTAAAATCAAGAAAAAGCTTATTATTGTGAGTTTAAACATATTGTGCATGTTGTTATTTGTCAGTATTCCCATGGCATTTTTTGAAATAAAGTTCATGAATTTTACTCCTAAAGATATTGTAACTATTGATATGGGTGTCCCTGATGTTTGAAGGTAGAGCGTTCCAAGTTCTTATTGCACTGATAGTGAATGAATTATCGAGTAAGTTTGTCCTGTGAACGGGGAAAATGAGTTGAGTACCTGCCCTTGATCTAGTGTTAAAGAGATGATTTGAATGGAGGTACGTGAAGTTGGTAGCAAGATAAGACGGTAAAGAAGTTGATTATACGCGATGAACGAGACAGACAGAGTGGAGGTTACGTCGATCATTTAGGCGAAGTCATTGAAGATCTTTGTAACTTTGAGTTACATGATCAGATTTTTTAATACCCATAATAAAACGTACGCATGAATTTTGAGCCCGTTGAAGTCGAATAGATAAGTAGGAGTAGGAGCAGAAGCAGTAGTGGTAGGAGTAGGAGTAGTAGTAGAAGTAGGAGCAGTAGTAGTGGTAGGAGTAGGAGTAGGAATAGGAGTAGAAGTAGGAGCAGCAGTAGTGGTAGGAGTAGTAGTAGAAGTAGGTGCAGCAGTAGTAGTAGTTGTAGGAGAAGGAGCAGCAGTAGTGGCAGTGGTAGGAGTAGTAGTAGCAGTAGTAGATATGGTGTATTCAAACCTCCCGCTTTCTGGTGGCCACATTCACAAGGCTGTGCTCAGACACAGTATTGTGTCACTTTCTGCTCTGACAGCAACTTGAGTAATCATGTTGCAGTCTTTAGTTTTCTTTAAATGAATAATGCTTAACCTTTTCTATGCTACGCCCGAGTTAACCCTGCCACAGCACATTACACACTCAATCATGTCCATAGCCAACATGACTAAAATAAAATAAAATAAATTTAAATAAATTTAAAAGAATTAATAAAATTACATACGAAAAGTGTTGTTTTTGTGGGGGGGGGGGGGCTGATTTTAGCGGGGGGTTGTTTTCGGGATGATCCTAATACATATGAGAGAAAATTATGGGTTTTTAAATATCTTACATAATTTTGGGAACTATCCCAACATTATCTGCGCTTTTTTTTTGGGGAGGGGAGGGGTTTGTGCTTTTGGTGGGTTGTTTTTTAGGGGGTTGTTTTTTAGGGGGTTGTTTTGGGGTCATTTCACAATCATGCGAGAGAAATTAATGGTTTAACAAATATTTTACATGGTTTGAGGAACTATACCCCTAGGGTATTCTGTGTTTTTTGAGGGGTTTTTTTTTTATGGGGGCGGTTGTTTTGGGGCGGGGGTGGTCTTGTGGGTTTGTCTTACGTCGTATGAGAAAGAATTATGGTTTTTGAAACATGTCACATTTTTTAAAGAACTATCTACTATCTGTGCTTTTATGGGGGTTTGTTTTTTTATAAGGGGGTTGTTTTGGTTTTTTTTACAATCATGGGAATGAAAATAATGGTTTCACAAATAATATACATGATTTTGAGAACTATACCCCGATATCAGTGAGTTTTTTCGTCGGGGGGGGGGGGGGGGGGGGGGGGTTGTTTGGGTCGGGGTGGTTTTGGGGTTAGTCTAAAGTCGTATGAGGAAGAATTATGGTTTTTCAAACATGTCACATAATTTTGGGAACTATCTAAACCTTTTTTTTCTAAAAGTGCTTTTTGTTGAAAATAACTCAGCACAGGGGTATGGACACTGTAAAATATACTTAGCACTTAAAAGGTTAATAGCTTGTTTGTCCCTTGGATACGCCACTGCCTATAGTATTTATTTTTTAATTATTGGATGAGCAAAGCAAAGATTCCATTTCACTACACTGGAGAAAACAATTTGGATTTTTTTTATTTTGTATTTTTGTGTGTTTGTCCACACGATTCCGGCTAAACCGATACTCCAATTGCGATGAAATTTTATGAAGGCCTTCGAAATCTCTGCACTTAGAACCGCCACGTTTTTGAGCGCAATCGAAAAATTATTTCTCATCAAAATCGCAATTTTACGATTTTTTTTTTTTTTTTTTTTTTTTTAATTTCTTCGATTTATAACATCTACATGCTTTATCCGATTGTTATGATTTTTTCACAAAACCTTAATTTTATGAATTAATATATTCCTGTGAAATTTGAGCGCAATTGAAAAATTATTTCTTTTGAAAATTGCAATTTTACGATTTTTTATTTATTTTTAAAACATTCTTCGACTTATAATACCTACATGCTTTATCCGATTGTGATGCTTTTTTCACAGAACCTTAATTTTAAGAATTAATACATTGGTGTGAAATTTGAGCGCAATCGAAAAATAATTTCTTATGAAAATCACAATTTTACGCATTTTTAGTTTAAAAAAAAATTTCTTCAACTTCTATTATCTACATGCTTTATCCGATTGTAAAGAAACTTTCACAGAACCTCAATTTTATGAATTTATATATTTGTGTAAAATTGAGCGCAATCGAAAAATAATTATTTATGAAAATTGCAATTTTACACTTTTTTCATTTGAAAAAACATACGCTCATCCAACAACGCGCCAGAAAAAGTGTTTGCGAAGCTTCCTAGTTATTTTTTAATGATCATCACAGTATAATAATAATAATAATAATTCTTTATTTCATTTTGATCGTGTACATGGTACAGATATGCACTGCTCCGAAGAGAGTGTGAAATAGTAGATATTCTAATACACAGATATCTATTCTAGGTAGAGCATACTTAAAATACTTATAATAAATTATAATTCAGTCTAGAACAAAAGTTAATAACATAAAAAGGTACGGGTAATCCATGCTGAAAGCCCCCTATAGCGAGCTGCAGGCTCATGGGGGCTGACCAATAATTATGTAAAATGTGATTTTAACATGCAATAAAGAACAATACAACAATATAAGTTTAAGTTGACAAAACATTATACTGACAAGCATATTAACATACCCAAGGCATAGTGCAGGGTGCTGACATAATAAAAGACTGTTTATAAGTTTAGTTTTGTTGGTCATTCTGATTTACAAATTCATCAATAGAATAAAAACACTTGTCAAGCAGAAATGATTTTACTCTAGCCTTAAAAATTATGTGCCTGCTTGTATTTATGAGTTTGATGTCTGCTGGTAATTTGTTATAGAGGGCTGAGCATAGAGCCAATGGTCCTTTGGTAAACTTGGATGTGCTGAAAGAGTCGATATGAATGTTGATTTGCGAGCGTGTGCCATGGTGATGAATTTGTGAATTGCGGGGAAACCATTCAGGATTATTGTGAACAAAGATTACACAGATTTGAATAATTTTGTACACAATCATTAGGAATATCACAAGTCACAACGAGCATAGGCCAAGCCCTTAAACAAAGAATTGTGTTTGTTTGTGTTGAATTGTGATTATATTATTATATTTTAGTCACTAGGCCTACCCTAGTTTTAGCATAGTTTTGACCATGCCTATATATGTACAATGTACCGATCAAACGGCAAATAAATACTCTACTCTACTCTACTCTACTCTACTGACATAAG
The DNA here is from genome assembly GCA_024449915.1 of Sweltsa coloradensis. Lineage (NCBI taxonomy): Eukaryota > Metazoa > Arthropoda > Insecta > Plecoptera > Chloroperlidae > Sweltsa > Sweltsa coloradensis. Next base: position 21,125 of record JAMZAV010005479.1, on the reverse strand, counting down.
TCTTGGGCCAACCTACCCAACTACATATAACAAAATTGGCGACGAGGATGCTATAGTCTCGACTACCACGTCACGTTGCATGTGTTCTAGGGCCTGATCAGACTTCACTTTTAATGCATAGGGTGGACTCGGGTGTTTGCGAAAGACAGGTTTGGCATTTGGATTTAATTCTAAGTGCACTGGTTCCCCTTTGTAACAACCAGAACCCCCTGCAAATCTTGTGGAATTTTGCCTTCACTGACCCCTCTTACAGCCAGCCCCAAGTGATGAAGCCGGTCTCTGCCGAGCACGGTATGCCCATCACGTAAACAGGAAGGCGAAATCGTTTATTCTCGAAAACGACTGTGGGTGTCGTCACTCCTTATACTAACAGCAACTGATTCGACCATGTATGAAGTCTCACTCTCGTTGGCGCTAGAAGCAGAGCAGGGAATAGGTGGTGTTACTGATGAGGGAATATTGGGATCCTGTGTCGCCCATCATGGCCAAGTTTTGCCCATTCATCGACATGACCACCTTGTACTGGCCGTCGTGAACATCTTGCTCAACCTAGAGACAGAACAGATATTATGAGTCTTCCACCTCTGCTGTAAGCATATTGGTCCCGGAGGTCCTGACTTTAACAATTCTCTGTGTGTGTGTGTGTGTGTGTGTGTGTGTGTGTACAATGATTTTGTTCTCGGATAATTTTTTTAATATTGTTTTATTTATCAGGCAGTGAATGCATGCATGCAGTGACCAAAGGTGTATTGAATCTTGCACGCTCAAGGTTCCCCAACAATCCACTGGGAGATTGAGTTAACCTTTCAATTTAACATGTATTTTGTACTGGCTGTGTTTTCCATACTATTGTATGCATTTCAAAACATGTTCTATAATTTTTTAAATACTAGGAAGCTTCGCAAACACTTTCAGGCCCGTTGTTGGATGAGCGTAATTGGTGCATTGAGCAGCCATGTGTTATGAAAATTTTCTGTTGTTCTGTAAAAAAATCATTACTTAGTCGAAGACATTTTCTAAAAACGAAAAAAATCGTAATTTTAAATAAAAAAAAAAAAACGTAAAATTGCGATTTTCATGAAAATAATTTTTCGATTGAGCTCAAATTTTACACCAATATATTAATTCATAAAATTAAGGTTCTGTGAAAAAATCATAACAATCGGATAAAGCATGTAGGTGTTATAAGTCCAAGAAATTGTTTAAAAATAAAAAAATACCGTAAAATTGCGATTTTCATGAGAAATAATATTTCGACTGCGCTCAAATTTTACACCAATATATAAATTCATAAAATTAAGGTTCTGTGAAAAAATCATTACAATCGGATAATGCACGTAGGAGTCGAAGAAATTGTTTGAAAATCAAAAAAATCGTAAAACTGCGATTTTCATGAGAAATAATATTTCGATTGCATTCAAATTTCAAAAGAATATATGAATTTGTAAATTAAAGGTTCTGTGAAAATGTCATTACAATTGGATGAAGCATGTAGGTGTTATAAGTCGAAGAAATTGTTTAAAAATCGAAAAAATCGTAAAATTGCTATTTTCATGAGAAATAATATTATGATTGCGCTCAAAAACGTGGCAGTTCTAAGTTCAGAGATTTCGAAGGCCTCCAGAAAATTTCATTGCAATTGACGACTCGAAATGGGCAGAGCTTAAAACGATCGATAGGTCACGTAACTAGTATTGGGTATAAATCCTCATTTCGCAAGTTGGCGCCTGCTGAACGGCGCATCACTTATCACACTCTAACTTTTATTCTATTCATTATTTGGACAATACTTAAACTAGGAAAACGCTTAAGTCCCGCCGCGTTGTTGGATGAGCGTAATTGGCTTGTTCACGCAAAGCTCCGCGCAGATCGCGCCACTGCTCTAACCCCCAAAACCAGGGTCCACTAGACACTTATTCCGAGCTGCTTGTTAGGTATCTAGTGGACCTGCCCTGAGACCGTGGCGGCGTTTGAAATAAACTATGTATAGCAGGCTCTGCATTGTCAAATCTGTATGCTTCCTCGATTGTTTGTTTACTTATTGTTTTACCTAGGCCTACTTGGAATAAGGCTACTAAGGACTAGGGCCTAGGCTTTTCTTCAGCATTAGATGTAGACCTAGGTATATCAATATCATGGTATTATAAATTATCAAGTATAGGCCTAGGCCCTACTTGCATACGGCGGATCTTTGGCCTAGGCTTAGGCCTAGCCAGTGTTGATTTGTTGACATGAGAGAGGTTACGTAGGCAAGAGGCCGAATAAAGACACATGTCAGTATATTATGTGATTGTATTTATTTGTAGTAATAAACACGACAGTATGCCCTCCTTTCTCCTTACACGAATACACACAGCAATTTGGGCATTTTGCTTCAAAAAAAAAAACTATGCAAACTGACAGCAGTAACAGTAGGCTGCTAACAGCTATGAGCAGCCATGACACCCGAAAGTTGGGCTATCACCGCCGTCTACATCCGCCTTTACAAAGTTTACATGCATTCAGACGGCGGTGGGGGGTTAGTACAATAGCGCAGCGTGGTGAGTAAAAGTCGCAGTGAACAAGCCAATTGGTGCATTGAGCTGCCATGTGTTATGCGGATTTTCTGTTGTTCTGTGAAAAAATTATTACTAAGTCGAAGATTTTTAAAAATTAAATTAAATTAAATTAAAAATTTACTTTATTTTTTTATTAATCGTAATTTTAAAAAAAGAAAAAAATTGTAAAATTGCGATTTTCATAAAAAATAATTATTCGATTGCGCTCAAATTTTACACGAATATATTAATTCATAAAATTAAGGTTCTGTGAAAAAACCATCACAATAGGATAAAGCATGTAGGTGTTATAAGTCAATGAATTGTTTTAAAAAAGAAAAAAAAAAACTGTAAAATTTCGATTTTCATGAGAAATAATTTTTTGATTGCGCTCAAATTTCACAAGAATATCTTAATTCATGAAATTAAGGTTCTGTGAAAAAATCATTAAAATCGGATTAAGCATGTAGGTGTTATAAGTCGAAGAAATTTTTTAAAAATCGAAAAAAATCGTAAAATTGCGATTTTCATGAGAAAAAATTTTTCGATTGCGCTAAAAAACGTGGCAGTTCTAAGTTCAGAGATTTCGAAGGCCTCCATAAAATTTCATCACAATTGGAGTATCGGTTTAGCCGGAATCGTGTTAACAAACACACAATAATACAAACAGAAAAAAAAGAAAGAAAAACATTCCGGATTTTTTTCTCCAGTGTAGTGAAATGGAATCTTCGCTTCGCTCGCTACGCTCATCCATGAATAATATTTAGCAAACATATCATTCCTTGTAATAGCGATTATTTTGATTTTTTTGACAAAGTCGTTAGCTTGTTATAACAATGTACGCATCACACAAGTGAAAATTATCAATGACTTAAGTTTTCTCATTAATTAATTTGACAAAAAACTACTGATCGGATTTCGACAAGAATTCTTTGTAAAAATGCATCAGACTGTTTAGACAAAAAATATACTAACTTTCTAGATAGAAAGTGCACTGAACAAAAATTCACAGCATAGAGTAATATGCAGCGTGCACTTTTTCACGGCTCATCCGCACGTCAAGATTGCGTATTTTAGATAAAAACACATACCCTGCATATCACTCTATGCTACAAAGTTTCGTTCAGTGCACTTTCTATCTAGAAAGTTAGTTTATTTCTTGTCTAAACAGTCTGATGCATAATTTTAAAGAGGTCTTGTCGAAATCCGATCAGTAGTTTTTTGTCAAATAAATTATTGAGAAAACTTTAGTCATTGATAATTTTCACATGTATGATGCGTACATTGTTATAACAAGCTAACGACTGTGTCAAAAAAAAAAAAAATCGCTATTACAAAGAATGATGTATTTGCTAAATATTATTCATTTAAATACTGTCCAATAATGAATAGAATAAAGTTAGAGCGTGGTAAGTGTTGCGCCGTGAAGCAGGCGTCAACTTGCGAAATGAGGTTTTATACCAACTAATTCCGCCATGTTGCCTCGTGACGTCAGGAGGCGGGTACATTTCAAGTCGTCAATTGGAGTATCAGTTTAGCCGGAATCGTGTTAACAAACAGACAAAAATACAAAAAAAAATCTGGATTTTTTTCTCCAGTGTAGTGAAATGGAATCTTCACTTTGCTCATCCAAAAAGTTAAAAACACTTATTACAAAAACAAAATTCATACCAGTTGTTATTCCGGTTACCATGGTTTTCTACAAGCCTTAAGAAGGTACGCTGAGCTTGGCCCAACTCAAATGCGCGCAAACAGGTGTTGATGATTTCTGCTGAACGGTTGGTAATATAATTACCAAATTTTGAATGGATGTTAATAAAGTACTTTTATATTGATTCTTGTAATTGGTTGCACAAAATAAGCCTTAAAGATCCATTGCGATACATAAGTCCAAAACATGAAAAAATGGGAAATCCAAAACCTGGATTACAATTCTGGAAATTCCCACCAAACCGTTTATCTTACGATAAAACCACATTTACCTGCGCGTTCCCATTGATTTAAACGTTGATATCCATTATGCAAATTTGAGTTAAAAAAATCTGTACACTTTGAATATAAATTTAATTGATAATAAATTGACCAAAATTGAGTAAATTTTGGTGATTTCACTAAATTTTAATTCAAAATCAATGAATTAATTTAGGAATACGTATAATGGATAACATAATTTATTCTTTATTAACGTTAGTGTGAAATTTGATAATGGTGTTATAAACCGTTTACCCCAAAAATCCAGAAAGCACAAAGCTGAGCACTTAAACTCGCCTCCGTTCTAGCCTCATACCCTCTTAAATGCTATTATCTGGGAACTTTCATTCTAGCACATTTGCTAACTCTTTTCCCTACTTCTTCTACAGTTTTTAAGATAAAAGGATAAGTTCTTTTTCAATATGCTCACAAGTCTTATTCTGACAAATTTATACCAGACACTTTTTTTGATGAGATTTATATTTTTTTGGATGAGCGAAGCGAAGACTTCAATTTCACTGACCCCCAAAAAATTTAGCTCGGGTGTTTTTTTTTTGTTTGTTTGTTTGTTTTGTTTTTTTTTGTTTTTCTGTCTGTTTGTTAACTCTCTACCAGGCAAACGGCATATCCGATCTTGATGAAAATTTGACAGGACCTTCGAAATCTCTGAACTTAGAGGTGTATTGTTTTTGGGTACAATCGAAGTAATATTTCTCATGAATATCGTACTTTTACGATTTTTTTCGATTTTTTGTGCGATATTTTCGTGCCATTTGGGCCATTTCTGACCAAACGGGTGGCTCTACAACGTTCATATTATACATGGACATTAAGGTTATAGTGATATAGTACATTTTGAAAGAAAAAGTTAAAAAAGTTAGCCAGAATCTATAGAAATAAATCTTTTAATATAAGATTTTTGTTTTTTTGTACGATATTTTCGTGCCATTTGGGCCAATTCTGACCAAACGGGTGGGGCTACAACGTTCATATTATACATGGACATTAAGGTTATGGTGATGTAGTACCTTTTGAAAGAAAAAGTTGAAAAAGTTTGCCAGAATACATAGAAATAAAGCTTTTAATATAAGTTTTTTACGGTAAATAATACCAATTGACAAGAAACAAAAGAAACTTGACAACATTCACCTACAATGCGTAGGCAGCAAAACAAAGCACTTGCAAAAGTAAAGATATCCCACACAAACTAGAAACTTTAAAAAGCTCATCCATCAACGCGGCGGGACTTTAGCGTTTTCCTAGTAATAAATAATAAAAAAGGGAGGAAGCAGAACCCGAAATTAGACAAACTAAACTACAGATTCTACGCCTCATGAACGATGGGAACCAAATTGTGCTACAATGGATACCGGCCAATTGTGGCATATATGGTAATGAGAAGGCTGACTACTTAGCCAAACAAGGTAGCAAAAAGCAACAAGAAAGTAATTCCAATTGACAAGAAACAAAAGAAACTTGACAACATTCACCTACAATGCGTAGGCAGCAAAACAAAGCACTCGCAAAAGTAAAGATATCCCATGCAAACTAAAAATTTTAAAAAGCTCATCCATCAACGCGGCGGGACTTTAGCGTTTTCCTAGTAATTAAAATATGTGAAATATAGATTTGTAACAAAAAACTTACATTTTCCACCAATGCAAAGGAAAAAAATACAAAAATAAAATGATGAAATCCCTTTGGTAAATGTTAAGATGTATTGTAATTTAATCCAAAACACCTTTCACTTCCAGAAAAAATTTAAAACGTGGAAACCTTAGCATTTTTAGCAAAACGCTGCTTTCACAATTAAATGTCCATTGTTGGAAAATAACAAAGAAACATTTTTTGATAATTATTACTTTCAATAATATAAACAGTTAATCACAAAATTTCAAAAGTAATGGTTTAAAAAAAATCAGTGAAATATCCCCTTAAGAGTGCTGTTTTAAGCCGTGGGGATTTACGTAGAGAGAGACAGCATGCTTTTATTTACAAATCTCTGTCTCAAAAGGCTGGACTAACAATATGCCAATCAAAATTTCTGAGCCAATGGTAGCGCGGGCAAGCGATATGAGTCACTCGAGAGCAGTGTTTTAGAATGCTGTACACTATAGCTCCAAATGCGGTAGACCTTGTGAAGTTCCAGGAGTGAATCTTCAAACATAATCGCTTCGCGGTTGTTGTATTTGCTAATACGTCTTATATCTTCCATTCCAATAAATTATAGTAACTTTATTTAACACATATAATGGTACTAATGTATCCAAAATGAGGTTTGTAATGTAGCAATTTCATAGAACGATAAGTTCTCTTGTGCCTAGCCTATGTAGTACTACCAAAGATATGGACGGTACATAGAGATACCATGCTGTTAGTACCTAGAGTCCCTACTCCCATCCGCCGAGCATGGGCTGCCATCGGCAATTTGAACGAGCATAAATGTCTTCTTAGTGTGGCATGGCAGCGCGGAATTCAAACTGGCGGTTGTAGTTTTTACGTACTGAACAGTATATTTATCGGCTTGGATACTGATCTTTTTAATGTTGAATCATATAATTTTTGAATGAAAGATTGTAATGTGTTGTTTGTTGTCATTACAGGCACTGTAGCAAAGATTACACTATGTGACAATAATTTCCCTCCCCCCAAGATAGAAATAAAAAGATATAGTAAATTCGAAATACTTTAAGTATAAAAAAAAACTAGCTGAAGAAATTAAAATAATAACTTTACATATAAATAACTTTGTCATATATAAATAATTTAAAAAAACATTTTATGTAGATCAATCCAGAAATTACAAAATCCAACATAGCAGGGTATCAAACCCCGGTCTCCCGATTGTCGGTCGAGTGCTTTAAACCCTAAGCTGGGACGGGAGCATCGAATTTTTGAAAAAAGTGAAAAAAATTGATTTTAACTTCTTAACAACTGGATTGTTGGTGCATTGTAGATGATTTACATAAAATCTATTACACCTACGGGAGTGTTTCCCGATTGATGAAATTGAAAAATAAAAAACCAAATTAATTTTGCAAATGATTTTCAAGATATAAGAACATAATACAAATCTCCACAATGGTATAGTGTGGCTCGTTGGTCGTGTGGTTAGCGTCTCTACTTCAAATGCAGAAGGTCCAGGGTTCGAATCCCGTTATAGACAGATTAGGACTCAAATCCATCAGTTCTTGGCTTCGGAATTTGTGAACGGTGACTTTGGAGCCGTCCTAGGAACGAGGTACATAGTAAATTCAAAGTTGTTCTAAATCGGCCTTGTTGATTCTGGCGTTGATCCGCGGGTGTTCGCACTGTCCATACATTTATCGCGTAAAAATTACAGACATGCCTAGCCCTATGGGTGGGTGGGGAAAGTTATTGATGCATAGTGTAATCTTTGTTACAGTGCCTATAATGAGTAATGACTATAAACAACTCATTACAATGTTTCATTCATTCATAAATTATATGATTTAACATTAAAAAGATCAGTATCCAAGCCGATAAATATACTGTTCAGTACGGAAAAACTACAACAGTTTGAATTCCGCGCTGCTTGGTGCCACACACAGAAGACATCTTGGCTCGTTCAAATTGCCTTGAATCCCGATCATGGTGGTGACCTTAGGTGCTAATGGTATCTCTATGGTACGGTATAGTATCAATCAGTGGCGTAGAAACCGGGGGGGGGGGGGGGGGCAGGCAGGGGGCAATACTAACGTCAGTAAATATTAATCCCAGAATTTCCTTAGTAAATATGCACATACGCTTTTTTTTTTTTACTTTTTTTTTTAATTCGACAGTCACTTTGGTAAACGAACATGTTTGCCTGTATGCTTCATCATTACATAAAAAATTAGATTGAAATTTACTGAAATGGGTCACTTCACGTTCATTATTTGAGTTTTTAGATCACAGATAGTTGCTGTAAAACATCGTGCAGTTAAAACATGATAAAATAACTGTAAAATTGTGAAATATTGTTTCGCCTTGGCGAAAGGGCCTCCCAGACCCCAGCTGCCGCCCACAAAATCTGCTAGTAAATTTCCCCCCACCCCACCCCCAACTTTCAAATCATTCCTACGCGCCTGGTATCAATCAAAGGTATCATGTATTAAAATCACTTCCATACAGTACAGTCAAATAAGGATTCTTTTTGTTTTTCTTTATCATTTTTTTTCCTCTTTCTTTTTTTTCTTTTTTTCTTTTTACCTTTTTTTCCTTTTCTTTTCATTCCTCACCCTTTTTTATATTTGATTCATTAATTAAATACATTTTATATTATTTTCATTTGTTAACAAAATTGTTGTGTTTAAATGCATTGTTGTTGTAATGCTAATATTTCAAATATGTACTTAAATGTAGTTTATTGTAGTTTCTGCATCTATGAAATTAGATTTATTTAGTTGTCCTCCTTTGTATATCAGTTTTTATAACTGAGAAGGATAGACGTTTAATAAATAATAAATAAAATAAATAAATATACATAAAATTATAAAATTAATTTGAATAATTACTTTTTTAAACTAGTGACATGGAAGTTTCCTGAGTAAACTTCTATATCAATATAGTGATATGCTTGTCGGTAGTTCTGAGGTACTAGCTCCTTGATGGCTTCGGTGCCGACAGTGTTGGTTTGGTCTGCTTTAAATTCAAGTCTCCCGCATTGCAAATTTGTCATGTCAGATTTGGTAGACTCAAAATATGAATATACTAATTAATTGAACGAGCGTAGCGAGCGTCTCCACTTGACTCTTATGGCTCGAATGTCTGTTTTTTTTTTTTTTTTTTTCTGTTACTACTTCGTTACAGGTCGCACCGTTTCTCTGATCGACCTGAAATTTTGCACACATGTACATACCACCTAGGCGGGTTGATGTATAGTTTTTGAACAAAATCCGATCGTTGGTTATAAAAAAAAAAAATAAAAAATAAATATATAAAAAAAAAATGTACCGATCGTTATGAAATTTTGCAGGGTCAATAAGTACAACATTCTCTCCTATTTTCCAAATTTTCAGCTAAATCGGTCAAGACCTTAAAGACTTATTGGTAATCATAATTCGAAAAATGATGTTCAAAAATGAAGGAGGCAGTGAATATACAAAGATACACTTTAGGTTGTGTTCCGCAAAGACGATCAGAACGACCAGTATGCGACCAATGAAATTTAAGTCAACACAATTTGCACCAATGATAGATCAGATTTGCAAGGAACGTATGCGATGCGTAGTTGTTTCGATTATTGTGGTCGAGACCAAGAAGCCTAGAGTTTTATTCCGGTCGTGGGCAGGTCTTTGAGGAAAGCGCGGTTATTTCAAATTATATCATTGAAAATCATGGAATTATGTCCACTACCGAGAATGTTCCTGTAATTCACATGGGTACACAATAAATTAATCATTCATTCATTTATTTAGTAAAATGATATGATTTATATAATATTATAACGAGATATCACAATTTTCATAAAAACACGGCCTTGTAGAAGCACGCACCATTCCGTAGCCAAGGCAGTTGCCAACAATCAGACGTTGAGTGAAACAATGAAAATAACAATCCCCAGTCGAGCCCAGAATGGTCAACCGGTCGCCTTTACGGAACACAACCTAAGAAGGCATGACATGAATTAGTACAATGCAAAGATGTTGGAATAGTATATAGTGTACAATGTCAATATCCAGTTAGGCCTACACTGTGTGGTGGGCCTTATGGGAATGTCGTACTCGGGTCATGTTGCACGTACCGGTGCTCGCTCAACAACGCGTCCAACTGAGCGTTTTCCTAGTTAGATAAAATGTGGACGATTTATTGAAGAAGAGAGACGTTGAAGAGCGAAGTGAATCATGGATCAGGTAGCAAAAGTAACTCTGTAACCCATTTAAACTTGACAGGGAATGCGTAAACCGTGACGTTGGAGCCGCTAGAAACTAAACTAATAATTAATTGATTAAATTAAAATATGATTTTTGGTCTTGATTCTGTTATTGTTTTTAAAAATTTAAGTAATATTTTGACTTAAAAAAAAAAAAAAAACTGTGGTTTGGTTTGAACAAATAAAACTTACATTATTCTAAAACAAGATAAAATATAAATAAAATTATGGGTTGGTCATCGATCCAATGAGAGCAAACACTCACAAGACATACACCCTGGGCGCGTCGAACATGATTATCGTTAGTTTTTTGCAGCACAAGGAAAGCTTCTCGCAACCAGACGCCAAGTTGTAAGATCAAGCAGCGTAAGGTGTCAATGTACAGTCAGGGTCATATATAAATCAAGAGGTCTGAAAGATACCTCTTTCACCGACATCTCGTGGTCAGCTCTTGGTGCCATTATTTATATCGTCCTGTGAACTGCATTATCGATCGATGGAAGTTCCCTAGACTATTTGATGTTATTAATATTATTTAGGAGGCTTTGAAAGACTCTTGGTCAACAAAATAGTCAATATCTAGAAGGCAGTCATAAGTGAAATAAAATTTTATCAAAACAAAAGCATAAAACAAACTTTGGTGGTTTGCAAATAAGACTTGACAGCCAAGATAGAATTATTCAAAATTAATTAGAAACTAAGGCAAATATAAGAACTAAGGCATAGTCTTAATGCTATGCCAAGGCCAAGGTATCGATATATAATGCTCTCTTTACGTTCCATATTATATTTCTTCTAGGCTTGATAGTTTCTCTGGTGAATAGAGAATTTTCCTTTGACATTTTAGCAGCCATGTTTCTTATTTACGTCGATAATGCAGTTCACAGGGCGATATAAATAATGACACCAAGAGTTGACCACGAGATGTCGGTGAAAGAGGTATCTTTCAGACCTCTTGATTTATATATGACCCTGGCTGTACCTGTTGCACAAAGCTGTGATCTTTTTCTATACACATCATCAATGTACATGTTATCATAGTGATCCTCTATATCCTCGAGATTATTGCACCTGTTTATAAGGTGCAACGATAACCTGTTCATAACCCTTTTTTATATTTGATTCAGTCATTAAATGCATATAATATCATTTTTATTTGTTACCAAAATTGTTGTGTTTAATGCATTGTTGTTGTAATACTACTATTTCAAATATTTACGAAAATGTAGTTTATTGTTGTTTCTGCATCTATGTAATTAGATTTATTTAGCTGTCCTCCTTTGTAAATAAGTTTTTATAACTGAATAGGATAGACGTTAAATAAATAATAAATAATAAATAAATAAATAAAGGATAAGATTAAAAAGAAGAGGATAAGGAAGCTGTTGAACGCTGGTGAAATGACACTAAAGTCGCATGCACATATTTTTCAACAACGAAATAAAGTAAATTCCGTTTCAAATTCGCTTTTAAACACTGTTATTTCGCGTAAATGGCAATATTTCGCGCAAATTAGGAATAGTTAATTTATTACTAAAAAAAAATTGGAGAAAAATTAAAGAAAATACTGCATGCATACAATAAACGTGAGTCCGAGGACAGATGAAAAAATGACTCGTCAGAGGCAGTGGCGGAACTTCGTTTCATGGGCTCGCCCACAAAATTTCTATGGGGGCCCCCCTAACAGATACTCACATACGTTTAGTGTTGTATTCAGGCTTTCCTTCATCCCTGGGGTAGGCCTATTATGTAAGGACCAAGTACGGGGGGTTTGGGGGGCAAAGCCCCCAACAGTAGCGCCGCAGTCGAAAATGATGAAAATGAGGTTTTTAGAGTGAGTTTGGTGCATTTTAGAAAAAAGTTGTGGGCTGAATGCAATACCAAAATAATGTAGTTTTTGTGTGTTGTTGTGTTGTGGGACACTAAAAATTCCTTAATATCCGCTAGATTTGCCCTTCAAACCGCAAGATTCACAAAACGGTCATTTTAGCAACGAAAACAAATCCAATATTTTCCAAACAGGGTGAAACACAGTTTTTTTTTTTACTATTTTTTTTTTACGGGGCCCCTAAACGGGCCTGGGCTCGCCCGCAACTGCGGGCCCTGCGGGCGCCTAGTTCCGCCACTGGTCAGAGGCACGATACCTTAACACGCGACCCTTCGTCGGGAGCGGTGGACGTGGTAAATAGTAGTAATGACTCATGAGTCATCGCATACGACACAGATAAGCGGCCAGCAGAGGCTGGCTGAGCGGATTGCAACAGTATGAATTCTAGAAAATCTCGACGGGGGGGGGGGGGGGGGGGGAGGGGGAGGGGGAGGCTTAATTTTGCTTTTCAAATGCACATATTTTCACTTTTTTTACGTCGATTACAAATTACTATTTTACATTCACACTAAAATCAAGTAATTACTTCTGATCGTATACTTGATAATAGATAATGGCACACTTGTTGGTAAAAACACAAATAAATAAATGTTTATTGTCCAAAAAAGTTGTAAATTGGTACAGAAAAAGGTAAATTCGTTGTGTAATAATGATATTAGTTGCAATATTTAAAATAAAATCGGGACAGCCTACGTCCCGACACAAAACCAATCGGGACGCGGGACACAATACCTAAAATCGGGACGTCTGGCAAGTGGGAACCCTAGTTGCAACAAACAAGCAAGGGTCAAAATTGTCGTGTCAGTTACTCGCTACCTACCTCGAGTGGAGAGTGTTTTCAAACAAAATAATGAGCCTGTCCAATCATGTATATGCTATAATAAGAAGGCATCTAAAGAGGTGCATGCATTGCACCCTGGAAAAGTCTCCCACCAAAAAATCAATTTATATGATGTTTAAGGCAAATGAATTACATTCTTTGCTCACGTAATAACTAATAACTATTCAAGGCAAGATTTTTTTTCCATAATCCATAAACGATAATATGGGTTTGAGTATACATATTGTTTTAATTTGAACTTCAGATTTTAATTGTATTTATTTTGTATCTTCAGTACTTTTTAAGACTATTTCACACTCTCTACTGAGATTCAACATCTGTGCCATACACAATAGATAGGCAATTCAGTCTGCAAAATTCGAAGTCTATGCTGTTAATGGGTAGAAGCAATTAAAAATGCTTTTCAAACTAATTCGACCATGCTGAATTCTAAAAACAATGTTGGCAAAACCAAAAATGGCTCTTTCACGATCAAAACTCAAAATTTTGGAAATTAAGAAATCATTTTTTAAAATCTTGTTTTGCTATCGTAGAAGCAATTAAATATGCTTTTTTGACTAATTCGCCCATGCTGAATTCAAAAAACAATGTTGACAAAACCAGAAATGAATCTTTCACCTTCAAAACAAAAAAATTTGGAAATCGAGAAATCATTTTTTAATTTTGTTTTACTATCGTAAAAGCAATTAACATGCTTTTTAAACTAATTCGACCATGCTGAATTCAAAAAACAATATTGAGAAAACCAAAAATGGCTCCTTCACTTTCAAAAATCAAACTTTTGGAAATCGAGAATCCTTTTTTGTTTGTTTTACTATTTACAATTAAAAAATATGTATATAAATGAAGTAAATATTAATGATATCTCTGATCAAGAATTAAGATCTAAACCAGCCACCTGACGTACCCTAACAGTCTAACGCTAAGAGTATTAATACCTTGTTTTATAAGTGTTGGTTCGAATTTTAACTTTGTTTGAAATATAGAATTATTCGCATTTTTGTGCATTATACCTGCATGAAGTCTGTGTCATTCTGTTTTATTATAGTTGAATGCGTTAAAACTAATTTATGTGAGATACCAAGAAGTGAGTTGTAGACTAACAAACCGTTTTAACCCAACACATTATTACGTGCGCCGATCAATCTAAATCGTCTTTGTTTCTATTACTACTATTCTATTTGTCTTTATTTCTGGAAAGAGTTGCATCAATTAGGTTCACCACAGTATAAGAATTACATTTATTTAGTTATGTGACTGCATTTTAAATAATATTGAAGTATAGTATTGTATATTATAGTGTAATATATTCAAAAAATCATTAAAAACTCTCGCTGCAAATCTGTTAATTTTCACGAACCATTTATATAGTTAGTGGGTAGTATTGAATTTTGTTTAAATATTTTATTTTACATTTATTGTAGAATTTACTTTTTGTTATTCTATTCCGATCAGTGTCGGTTGCATGTAATGCATGTAAATGTAATGTAAAAGATCTAAATTCTTATCACGTCTGCATTGATATTCGAACATCCTCGTTCTAGTTCAAAATGCTTGCATGCATCAGTGCATGGCATCCCTGTTTTTTTTTTACACCCACACCTATTATTTGAGCAACCAAATTTGCAGCTACAAGAAATAACTTCGGCACATCCAACTGGAATAGTATCTGTAGTCATTAGAACAGGGGTGATATCGCACCCAGTAATGTTCCACACAAATTCGCGCGGGTTATATTTTTGGTGTTCCTATTGGGGGAAAATGAGAATATTATAGCACATACTTGGTGTTAAAAATAACTTATAATGTAATAACAAAATAACACTAAGCAGTAAAAGGACCTCGGGTTTCTTGATAGTTTTCCATATCATAGTTTGGTAGTGGCATTTCTTAATATGGAGTGCATTACTTGTTAGAGTAACACGATCTATGACAATGTATATTATGAAAACCTTTAGATATTGCATTATTTATGCGAGCAAACGAGACTTCGTATTTCACATCGTTGACTTTTTCTGTCTTTTAAAGCATTTACAAATATCCCTTTTCCTTTGTCTGAGGGTGTCTGTAAATCGCCATTTTTTGACGACTGACAGATTAGACCAAGGCTCAAATCGTAACCAAAGATTGTCAGAAAACAACTGTGCAGTCATAACAGGCTCAAACCAGCCTAAAAGAAAAAATGACTAATTATAATGATGTAAAGTAATTAACAAATTATTTGTTTTAAATTGAACATCTACTGATTAGGCCTAAATGTAAAGACTACTCATCAATCTGAAATCACATGCATTATAAACTATCATGAACACGCCCTGGAAAATGATGAAAGAGGCTGACTTTATGGACTTGGTTCAGTGTTATCGATACGACGTTACGTGTAAGAAACTCTGGTGGCCTGGATGAGCCAAAGAACATCAATGTTTCTTTCTCGATTTGGTTAATCGGGAAACACTCCCGTAGGCGTAATTGTTATTATTTACTACAATTCAGAAATTACAAAAATTAACCCGTCCTGATGGTCTAGTGGTTAAGACGCTCGCCTGGAATGCGGGAGACCCGTGGTTCGAATCCCGGTTGGGGCGGACTTTTTTAATTTCTGAATTGTAGTAAATAATACCAATGTTTCTTTTCGATGTTGATTGTTACAATGCACCGACAGTGTTGGCTCGAGCGTTAAGCGCTTGACTCTGATTCGGGAGGTCCTGGGTTCAAATCCCGTCGAGTCCGGCAATCCTAACTGAAGGTTTTTTCCCGAGGTTTTCCTCAGTCGTTAATGCGAATGGAAGGGATTGAGTCCTCGTAAACAGCCCTCGGACATCCCTTCACTTCACAATTGTCCTATCCGCAACATATCTAGTTTGACACCTGAAGAGGGGCATGAATTGCACCCTGACAGGCTTCCCACAAAAATTATTTTATTATGTTACAATGCGGTCAAATTACAGTCCCCAAATAACCTAGAAGCGTAATATACCACTCTGTCTACTAGCGGCGTGGCTGAGCATTTCCTGTCACCAACACAACACACTACTCTGCGCACTGCTTATATTAGGTCTTACTTTGAAACAATTAGAGTTTGTTCCATGTTTTTAACATAGCACATTAGCGTAGGGCTAACAGTATTATAAGCCTAAGATGTAAGTGATTACATACCTTCAAATCACGTAGACGTAGTGCAGGTATATCACATACCTAGCTAGTTTTTATAACGAGATCCATTGTCAGCAACGCACACTTCCATAAAAAAATGCTAATCGCAACGATTATTTACGACTGAGTGGAGTGGGCCGCGGAGGGAGGCTAGGTGAGCAAGGCCCATAGCAAGGCCGAGAGCCAATCAGCGCCGCGGGTTGATGCTGACGGCACCCGCAGGGGATTAGCGCGACAGAAATCTAGTTGCGCATTGTCTCAGTAAACAATTAAAAACCGGCGATTGGTATGTTGAAACTAGGCCAGATTTGGCAAGCGTGTTCTACATAGACATAGACAGATTTTGGTAAAATATTGCTATCCCAAATCTTTCCAAATAGGAGATATATTGATGTACAAATTTGGGTACAAAAATTACGCAACAAAAATTGACATAAAAGTGGCACTAAAGCCCTAGAAACCACACGTAGGCCAAAAGTAGGTTACACTTATTAAACCTGGATATCTATTACGATTTGTGAATTTTTTTCAAATTTTTCGCATATTTATTTTACGAGCAATTGAATATTTTAATAAGTGGTACCAGATTTGGGTTTTTGGTACCCTTTTGGTACTTCTACTCAAAGTAGACTTTGCCAACATTGATAGGTAGGTGAAGAAGTATTGCCTGAAGATAAAAAACCATGTTGGCAGCTTCTACCCCAAAAATGTTGTACGATTGACTTCTAGAAGGCTTTTGGATTTAATTTCCCTCTCTACAATCAATGTGACATGAAAGAAGAATAAAGCATTGAGTCACAAAAAATAAGAGATTGAAAATGAAGTAAATTTTAATAGATTTGAATAAATTCCCGTGTTCGATAACACATATTGTACATATTGTAAACACCTGAAATATGCTCACTTTTTATATATATGTTTTGTCTTAAGCTTTCGTGATCCATGGTTTAATGTTTTAACTATCTTTACGGTAAATATCACGCACACAATTGTAGAAAATAACTTTTATTCCCAACGTTTCGGAAAACTAGGTTTCCATTTTCAAGAACTCCTTCCCTTGAAAATACTGTGCGTGATATTTACGGTCATACATATTACAATAAACACATATATTATTATTATTTATTATATTATTACATATTAATATTATTATTATTTTCCTTACATATTTTATTTTCACCTTCACCACCACCACTCGTCGTCAACATAGTCTCCCACCGAACGGGATAGCAAACGCTAGGCGAAGAAAAAAACAATATTTTCTAATCAGTAAATAAACTCAGCTAGTTTATATACCAAATATATCCAGTTCGTAGACCGTCTTATGTAGTAGATGTTTGTGGTTCTAAGTAGATGATCCAATGCAACTCAAGATAGATAGATAGATAGTACTTTATTTGTTGTTTAAATACATACAGAAACATGTAACCTAACAACAAAAAGGCCGATGAGTGTATATGGTGGAATGGAGAGTAGGCTTACGTTACATTTTTACTTATAATGGCATGGAACCAGCGTCCCTTTGGTTCCATAATATGCTTATCATACTTATGCACGATGTTTGAACCACCATGAATGGCATCTTATATTATGAATGAAATAAAATGAATGCTGGATACATAAAATTACTTCCTTAATGATCAAGGCTGCCCGCGGCTGCGACACAGATCCGAAGCGCATGACTCCTATAAATAAATACCGGTAATTAGATCGAATCCGAGGTAAGATAGGGAAATTTTGAATTGTTCTGATCTTGATAAATCATTATCATGTCCAATACATTCAAAGAGATAGTAAGCATCAAGCTCAACTCCAAAAGTACCAAGAAATTATAATAATATAACAGTATTTATGCCAATTACTCGTTTAATCCTTTACAATAATACACTGACTGTACAATAATGGCCTCTCTGCATGGGAATTGTTTAAACCACGCCCTAGACCTGACTTGAAACATAAAACTGCAGAGAGCGCCACCGGTCGGAGGCAGAATCGCATTTTTCAACCGCTTGCAGACCTTCCGTGCTCCGGTAGTCATCGGAAAATGGCTCGACCGAAAATTATATAATTTTGGGAGAAGTTAGATAATTGTATAATGTTTGCAACGTATTG
The DNA here is from genome assembly GCA_024449915.1 of Sweltsa coloradensis. Lineage (NCBI taxonomy): Eukaryota > Metazoa > Arthropoda > Insecta > Plecoptera > Chloroperlidae > Sweltsa > Sweltsa coloradensis. The sequence goes on along the minus strand of JAMZAV010005479.1, from coordinate 2,748 downwards.
ATCAGAATGTACTTTTTTCCCCCCCATTTTCCACCAAAAGAATCAAGAAATACGGCAAATTTTCCAATTTTTACGTATTTTTTTTTTATTTTTTAGGCGGAAAATGGGGGGAAAAAGTACATTCTGATCAATACGTTGCAAACATTATACAATTATCTAACTTCTCTAAAAATTGCATAATTTTCGGTCGAGCCATTGCGAAGTTATCACCTGAGCACGAAACCATTACGATTTGGTCAAATTTTAACTTAAAAGAGACACCTTAAATAGACACTGCACATTTCGTTGTTTCCCAAGTACTAGAATACGCTTGTAATCAATTTCACCAGAAGAGGGTCTCATAGTTATTAAACTCATGTTTGCCTACAGTCGACGTTAGTACAAAAATGTGTTTTATTGAGCGAGCGTAGCGAGCGTCTCCACTTGACTCTTATGGCTCAAATGTCTGTTTTTTTTGTTTTTTTTTCTGTTACTGCTTCGATACAGGTCGCACCGTTTCTCTGATCGACCTGAAATTTTGAACACATGTACATACCACCTAGGCGGGTTGCTGTATAGTTTTTGAACAAAATCCGATCGATGGTTATAAAAAATAAAAAATAAAATAAAAAAATAAAAATGTTCCGATCGGTGTGTGTGTGTGTTATGAAATTTTGCAGGGTCAATAAGTACACCATTCTCTCCTATTTTTTTAAAATTTTCAGCTAAATCGGTCAAGACGTTAAAGACTTATTGGTAATCATAATTCGAAAAATGATGCTAAAAAATGAAGGAGGCAGTGAAGATACAAAGATAGGCCTACACTTTAGAAGGCATGACGTGAATTAGTACAATGCAAAGATGTTGGAATAGTGTACAGTGTACAATGTCAATATCCAGTTAGGCCTACACTGTGTGGTGGGCCTTATGGGAATGTCGTACTCAGGTCATGTTGCACGTACCTAGGGTGACCATAATCCTAAAAGTAAAAACCGGGACACATGTACTTTCGTTTTGTATGGACTTGCGTGGGCTAACCGGGGTCTGGGGCGAAGCCCCAGCCGCCGGAGGCGGAAAATTTTTGGGGTAATTTTTCCCCCAAGATAGCCTGTAGTGAGATCTGAGACAGGTTGGGTTGGGGGTTGGCCTTTGCTTTGAGAGTGTGGTGCAAGTAGAAAAGTCAGGTCCCAGCAAATGATAAATAGTCCTTTCTTAATGAAGTGCCACTCGGCCGAATATTTTTCTTGAAACGAACATTTCCGTTTCGGTTTCGGCATAATGCTTCCTACTCACACGGCACAATATCACTGACAGACACAACACAACCGAACAGTAGCTCAATCAGAGCGAGACTGACGAAAGTCACGAAACAACCCCGCGTGCACTGCACAGTAGGATAGCCTCTGCCTAGGCTGTCTCAAGGTTGCAACTTGCTTCTCGAGAGTGGAGTGGGTTGGGCCGTTGGGCGGGCGGCGAGCGCGGCCTCTTTGGTCGCGTCTCGCGTTGCAAGAATACTCTGTTGTCTGCTGCGCGAGTGGTTACTTTTAAAAAAGAACGGCGCTTCGCGCTCAAAGAATACTGAAAAGTGAAAATTAACGAATTTTCACGGAAAATAGGAGATTTTATTTGTTGTGACAAATCCGGGACAAAAAGGTGTCCCGAAAGCATTTTTCGGGACACCGGGACGAGAGGTTGAATTCCGGGACAATCCCGGTTTTCCGGGACGGATGGTCACCCTACACGTACCGGTGCTCGCTCAACAACGCGTCCAACTGAGCGTTTTCCTAGTATATTATTGAGCGAGCGTAGCGAGCGTCTCCACTTGACTCTTATGGCTTGAATGTCTGTTTTTTTTTCTGTTACTGCTTCGATACAGGTCGCACCGTTTCTCTGATCGACCTGAAATTTTGCACACATGTACATACCACCTAGGCGGGTTGCTGTATAGTTTTTGAACAAAATCCGATCGTTGGTTATAAAAAATAAAATAAAAAATAAAAAAATAAAAATGTTCTGATCGTTATGAAATTTTGCAGGGTCAATAAGTACAACATTCTCTCCTATTTTCCAAATTTTCAGCTAAATCGGCCAAGACCTTAAAGACTTATTGGTAATCATAATTCGAAAAATGATGTTAAAAAATGAAGGAGGCATAGAAGATACAAAGATAGGCCTACACTTTAGAAGGCATGACGTGAATTAGTACAATGCAAAGATGTTGGAATAGTATATAGTGTACAATGTCAATATCCAGTTAGGCCTACACTGTGTGGTGGTCCTTATGGGAATGTCGTACTCGGGTCATGTTGCACGTACCGGTGCTCGCTCAACAACGCGTCCAACTGAGCGTTTTCCTAGTATTATTTCAAAGTACCTTTTGGTCAGATTCGACTTATTCAATTTCTTCGTCACTCGTTATCGAATTATCATCGGAACTCGGGGCTTTCGTCTACGACAACAGAGACAACAAGGGTTAGTACAATTAATACACTTGCATTCCTGTTAAACAATATTTAATTACCAGGAATGTCGTTGTTAGACGAGTGAGCGACCCATTTGTTGAGTAGGGCCTACCAGGAACATTCCCTTTCCCGCCCTATCTAGCAAGATGTGTCTTTCGTGCCTATAGTGTTGGCTCGAGCTCGTTAAGCGCGCGACTCTGATTCGGGAGGTCCCAGGTTAGAATCCCGTCGAGACCGGCAATCCTGACTGAAGGTTTTTTCCAAGGTTTTCCTCAGTCGTAAATGCGAATGCAAGGGATTGAGTCCA
>JAMZAV010005478.1:0-36325 GCA_024449915.1 Sweltsa coloradensis | reverse complement strand
TTTAATTTTATTTCATCTACGGATGGGAAGCCTCGAAATGCAAGGATTTTGTCTTCTTATGCAAATGGTTTCAGAATGTTGTGTGGTGTTACAAGGGTGTTACCCTTGAATCTTGTTTTGAGGAGAATTATCTATATACAACAAGTACTGGTGTCAATTTCAAAAATAGATATTGTTCCAAACCGAAAATTTAGTAAAAATTTGTAAATAAATCCCGCTGAACTCGATTCTTTGGCCATTCTTTCTTTGAGGTGTGAGATATTTCGAGCCGGACAATGCTTGAAGCCGGTACCTCTGCGTGTGTAGATAGGCCTACTGGCGGTAACCCGGAACTTGGGTGCACGCTCCACTGAAACCAATCTACGTCACCACTAGCGGTACACGCTTCATGCTGAGTGTCAAGAGAGTATCTTCTTCTCAGCAAGGAATGTGTATTTCTCAATTTTTAATAAATCGGGGAACACTCCCTTAGTTGTAATTAATTTTATGGAAATCAAACCAGAAAAATAAAAATAAGGTCGAGATGGATATTTTAATTTCTGGATTGATTTCCATAAAAAAGAAAGGAATGATTATTTCAAATTGTTACACTTCAGAGGATATTTTTGTAGAACTTACTGTGAATATGACTTGTGTAAATGTTAAATAGATTTGGAAATGTAAAATGTTAGAGAAGTTGTTGGAAGTCGAAGATAATGTAACAGGCGGAGGTGGGGATCAAGGGGGGGGGGGAAAATGCACGTCACACCCACTTGCAAGATGAGCCATAGACGACGTTGGCGAAACATTGTCACAAATATAATTTAATTTTTTTTTAATATTTAAAGCCGATGTAACAATCAGAAAATAGATTAATAAAATATAAATCTAGTATACTACATAAGGTATGCCTGACGCAGAAACGCACCTCCCCCCCCACTTCTTCGCCACTGCAACTCATGTTCTGACGTGCACTCGAGCTATCTAGTGATTAAGGGACAGTGACTAACTAATTGACTAATCCTTAACTTCTTAGTCAATGTACAAGGTAAAGCTTAGTCACTGAAAACAGAATGAGTTTACTGTTACAGTTTCCTTCACTTTAGTCACTATAAATTTCTTCAATGAATACAAACGAAATATATCTCACAGAAAATACAACAATGTGAATAAGTGTGATTTTACAATATTATATAACACACAATATTTTGGCTAATAAAGTACGTATCTAAAAATCTTATTTCCGCTACAAATCTCTTTATGTCGCTTTTTACCGAATATATTAAATTTTTATATATATTAGGTATTTGTACATATTTGTATTTGTCAGAAGATCTGCTGAACATTTATAATTTGCCGTATTGATTAATAAATTTAAACGACATGTTATGTTATTGTGAATTTTCTTAGTGGCTCTGATATTTTGGAATAGAAAAACAACTACGAAGAAGTGCTAACAAGCCCAAATGTTATTGTTTTATTTTCAAGTTTAGACTGGACAATGTCTGTGGGATGATGTGTGTGTGTCCTGCAGCCGCCGCTAGCTGGCACCACCTGTCCTGTAGTGGACAGCTAGGCCACGCCAGCTGGTGGCGTCACCTGCCCCCCCCCCCCCCCCCCCCGAGCTACAGGTGTTGAGATGACCCTCGGACAAGCCAAACTCCGAGCAAGTAAACAACGACGGGAACAAAAGAAAGATAACAAACAACATTTGCATGTGGAGCACTTAAAATACATTCTCAGTCTTCAAAAATATCTAGCTCTATTCAAACCCGCTGGATTACAGTAGCTTCATATGGTTCAAAGAGTTGCATTGTAGGAAGGAGAGGAGATTCGCCAATGCCCCACAAATGTACGTGCACTTGCAAAAGCCTGAGGTTCTGGTTCTATCCTCAGTCAGGCAAACACATCCTACACAACTGAACTACGTCCAATGTACAATCATAGATAATAATTATGTGCTCTATCTTATGTGCTGGCTTGGTTTGAAACAAGTTAAGTTTTTTGCCTGGAAAATTAGAACATGTTATAAATTAATTTAAATTGTATTAGTTGTTATTGTATGTATAATTTTATAATACATGTTCGTAAATTCAATTATTTGCATAGCTTATGTATATTGTTTTAAATTTTGATGAATGTGTTCTCTACTGATTAGATTTATTAGGCCGCCGCCTACCTGATACTTGTGGATGGATGGATATACCGAGGGATATACTTGCTGTTAGAGGCAAATATAAAAAATCTGAACGAGTAGAAACTTCGTTTTTCATGAGTCGTACAGAAAGAATAACTTCGGTCATTATTTTGCAAAACCCATTATATAACAAAATTGTAATAAAAGTTTACAATTTTTAAACGTATTTTTTTTTGTCATTTTAGCTGGATCCTTGTGGTCACCCAACAATAGTTGATCAGCAGCCAAAATATCATACACCAAAAACCACAACTTTTTGTCGCAGTCCATGCGGTCCTGACTCACTCCCAGCCCATCCCCAAAGGGAATCTCTCTCGCCATCGCGTGTGGATGTCGACGGGATGGATAAAGTTTTTCTCCTCGACCAGTCAAGTCATCCACCGCCCTGCACGACCCCCAGCGGCGAGGAAAATACTGATATGGATTGTTGGGGCGTGCTCTTTTTCCTCGGCAGCCAACCCTGCGGGGGTCGCTACAGCACGCTACCCGGGGACCAAAGGGGTCACTGCCTGACGAGGGGCCAGGGGCAAGACGATCACCGCCTCTTTTTGTCGAGCCAGTAAATATCTGACTTGACCCACGTGTCCAACATGAGGAGCAGTGGACTACTCCATATCTTGGTCCAACATCCAGCAGCCGCTACCGGCGACCAAGGGGTGCACTGCTCTGACGAGGGCCAGGTGCAAAACGACACCGCCTCTTTTTTTCTGAGCCAGCAAAAAAATTGTATCTTGACCCCCGTTCCAAATGAGGAGCAGGGACTCTCCCTATCTTTGGGCCCAAAATCGCAGCCCCTACCGGCGTCCAAGGGGGAGCTCTGACCCAGGTCCAGGGCAAACGACCGCCTCTTTTTGTCTGAGCCACTAAATATCGTATCTTGACCCCGTGCCAATGAGGAGCAGTGATACTTCTATCTTGGGCCAACATCCAGCAGCCGCACCGGGCCAAGGGTGCACTGCCTGACGAGGGGCCAGGTGCAAGACGATCACGCCTCTTTGGTCGAGACACTAAAAATTTTATCTTGACCCACGTGTCCAACATGAGGAGCAGTGGACTACTCCATATCTTGGTCCAACATCCCTGACAAAACCAGTGAGTGTGACGGAACTAGGCGCCCGCAGGGGCCCGCTAGTTTAGGGGGCCCCGTTAAAAAGAAAGTAAAAAAAAAAAACAGTATTTCACCCTGTTTGGAAAATATTGTATTTGTTTTCCGTTGCTAAAATGACCGTTTTGTGAATCTAGCGGTTAGAAGGTGAAAGCTAGCGGATATAGGAACTTTTAGCGTCCTCAACAACTCACAAAAACTATATTATTTTGGTATTGCATTTAGCCCACAACTTTTTTCTAAAAACGCACCAAACGCACTCTAAAAACCTGATTTTCAACATTTTCGCCTGCGGCGCTATTGTTGGGAGGGCTTCGCCCCTCGAACTCCCCGTACTTGGTCCCTACATAATACCCCAGGGATATTATATAGCCCCCCCCCCCCCCCACTCCCACCGGGATGAAAATCCTGATGAGCCTATGTATGTTTGTATCTGTGTAATTTTGCGGGCGGGCCCATGAAACGAAGTTCCGCCACTGGACAACACTCTCTTCAACGTCTTCCTCAAACACCATTCCACTACCGGAGGTCGGTTTAGAAGATCCCTCCATTTCTCACAATTTTCCCACAGTCTTTCTGCTTCCAATTCCATGTTATTCTTATTCCTGTTTTCTCAACGCTGTCATTAATCATATCCACCCACATTACAAAAATTAAAACATCTTATTTATAGACTTGTCTACCCAGTACCCACTCAGTCACATATAACTGATTTTCAGACCAAGCCAATCCTGTAGGCGCAGACACCATCGACGAGCGAACAATGACCAACTAAATAAAGAAATTATTAATATTTGGGAATTATTTTGGGAAAGCACGAAATTATTTTACTCAATAATGAAAACATAACTTCTTGCACACATGCGCAGATACCATATTTTGATTTGAAGTGAGCGAAAATCTCAACTTGTGCGTTTTGACTGAGTAATACCTTGGAATAATCTTTTGGTCAGGGTTGCCGGTGATGGGTAACGAACTGAAGGCCTCCTACTGAGGCTCTGAACCTATTTAATTGCTAATATTCCTCAAAATATTTACATTTCATTACTTTGTCAATAAGAAGAAAGAAGAAGGTTGAATAATAATTTTCAAAGATCAACAAAACAAACATGCTAAATTCCATTCATGTTTGTCATAATTTTATCACTCCCGCTTCTAACACGCCTACACACACATACATTGTTTTCTATATTATTGACGAAATATTGTTTTAATTAATTTAATTGCAATGAATAGGTATTATGTTTTGTAGGTTGCTAGACACTAAATGTGAATGGGGTTATGCCCTTTTCCAGCCACCTATAACGCATCCATGTGTTAAAAATGTAATTAATTTATTTATAAACAAATAAGACTTTTAAATGTAGACGTTTAGAACTCTCACTTATACATTAACACTCGATATTTTTTTATGAATCTAGACACAATAATCAGTTACAAAGCGCATAACCATAACAACACGACGTTGGCTTACAAAGTTCCCAAAGTTGAGAAAATTACTTTGCTAGCAAAGCAATGCGTTATTCACTAGTAGGGTTGCCAGATGTAAATTCACCAGTAAAGTAGTTTTTAAACCTAGACTTTTTCAAGTCTGTTATTTTAAAATACGTATTTCTGTCCCAACCATTTGTGTGTGTGGTTATTTAAATATAAACTGTTAGGACTTATTTAAGAATTTTAATAAAATGTTTCAGCGTAATCTCAGATTCGAAATTTGTTTACGATTTGTTTTAAATATTTTTGTTTACAAAACAAGGTTCAAGGAAATGGGGGTTGCATGAGAGGGTTGCACTGCACATTCATAATAATAAGCAACATCTCATAGTTCTTACCCTCGACTGATTGCATGCACATAAAACGCATGCGACGCTGATCTGTTTCTTGCCCTCGACTCTTGAGGCGAACGCTGTGAAGGTAGGGGATCGACCATGATCGACCCTGTAAAGCGGGTGGAGTAATACTCGTTGCAGGCGCACCGTCAGGTGCTGCCGTGCAGCGGCCACTCGAGAACTACTTGGGGAAGGTCTTGTGCACGCGCCGTGCTACTATTACCATTGACTACAGACCGATTTACATAATAAAATAAAAACAATGTAGAGATGAAGGCCTTATTAGGACTTTTTTATATTTTATTAAATGCACATCTGAAAATCGAAATTAAGCACCCCGTCTCGATTTTTGTAAAAATTATACAGCAGCATTATACTGCCGGAGACTTGAAACTTTATTATGTTGTGGTTCTATTTCTACCCAACAATCGTATATTATGATTGTGTGACTGTCAACTAGGAGCCTAGGAATGTAGGACAGACAGACAGCACACACCGGTTGTACACCAAAGTAGTCGATATCAATTGTTATTTTGATGTTATTTACTGGTTATAGCCTACACTAAAGCGTCGATTACTCGATTACAGGTCATTTATATTGTTATAATCATGTATGTATTCAACATGTAACAATTTAACAATAATATGGTCTTTTACAGGTTCCATGAGGTTCATTTCAAGTAGACTTTTTACGACCATACAACTCATTGCTGACCCCTGTACTCTGAAGGTAGGTACATTTTTAAAGTAATTCTTGTATGAGAATTGGAATTACATTGTTTCTTTTAAAAATGAATTTAATTTTTGTTCCAGAAAATCATTTGGCAATTGAATTAATATTTATGCGAATTTGCGTAAACCGGTGCGCCGAACCTATGGGAGAAAGTTAAGTGGTATGAACCTACACAACAGGAAAGGCCAGTGCTGGACAGAACCAGCCACGGGCGACTTACGACTGCTGACACTGACGTTGCATGCCAAGGAAGAAGGGAAATGAGAAGGGAGGATGTCCAGAGCTCGCCACTGGTTTCGGGAAGTAAAGTACTCCTCTTGTTCTACTCCCCCTAGTACTCTCTCACCTAGTACTCCCCGGGTCGAGTTGGGTTTTGATGACCCAAAAATTATTTGATTTACAACAAGGAACAAAATGTGTCCTTGAAAAGTATGAGATTTGTTTGGAGGGAGGGAACCCGTAAAGCCACGCAAATTGCAAATTGATTCTAAACTTACAAAATGTAAAACATAAATAACAAAATACTGATTACGATTTAGGTCGTTTACAAAATGTAAATTAGCCCACAGTTCCACCGTAATACAACAAGGATGTAAATGCAAGTAGCAGTGGTCAAGTATTCAATTCAATGCAAGTCCCGTCACTATTATTGCTAACATCAGTGAGTTGCGCAGTGAAACTGTCGAGTCTGCAATTTAGCAAAATAAAACAAAGCAACCTGCTTCTGCTGCGTGCGAGCGAGCCGCGAGGGCAAATTCCCGGCCAATGACTGCTTTGCTTCCCAGGCCAGGCGAGGCTAGGCTATGGTCGCCCCCGGCTAGAAGCCCAAGAGTATAGACCCATCTTCATCTTCTAGTGGGATGGGCGTTGACCCCTCTCAGTCGTCTTCACGCGTGGGAGGGCAGATCACTCGCTGCACTGCATTGTTGACCTGACCCGATACTGTCGTGGCCTTGGGGTGTTGGTTGGCTAGCTCGCTCTGGTTGGCTGGTTCACGGATGTTTGTTTGTTTGTTGTGTGTTTGTTGCTTGGAGATTACCTTGGGAAGATGATCATGTCTGTGGAGTTTCACTTGAGCTACAGATAGGGCAGGTAGTCGTACGGTATTCAGAATCATACAGGTGGGATTCTTAAAGGGATCTGTGAAAGCACATCTTAGATGGATGGAAATGTCCTAATTATGATAAAGTACGAACCTGCGGATTTAGACTGAGATCGTGGGCAGAGGTGCACCATCCATTGGAAGCGTGAGATAGACGATCAAACATGTTGCCCAACTCCATTGCCCAACTTTATTGCTCGCCCTCATCACGAGCAAGAATAACATAAACAAACATTGCCCACTTATTGGTGTGTGAATGTGATGATTGGTAATCAACGATCATGTGGTGCTTTGAAGAGATCTTTCATTGCTTACAAGACTACAAGTTCATGCCATAATAAACATATTTTCTATGTTTCCCAATGGCTTCAACCGAGGCTTCAACCTACCGCTTACATGCATGTTATCACATGCTAATGCACATCAACCTTAGCAACATAGTAGGGCAACGTGTTGATCACTTATCGCAGGCTGTTGAGACTTGGGAGTCTGTATGGGAGTACACTGGATTCCTGTGGGGTTAGTCAGTGTGTTCATCCAGCTTACGAGTCCAACCTGTCAGATCAAAGGGAAACAACACAATAGTCCCCCCTCCCCTCATAGTTGTCGCTACAAGGGATGTATCCCCTCCCTCCTGTCTAGAGGGGTGGGTGCTTAGCTACAGCTCGCTCTCAGCTCAGCCAGGACGGAGCTAGAAGTGACATCATCTCTGATGACATCACCAAGTGACGCCTACATTTAGCCCGGTCGCTAACAAGGATGTTTAATCTAAGACAATAAACATGACAGACTATCGGTTTCTAGGTGTTTCCATATCCACGTTGCTGACCATGCTGTATTGTAGGTCATTACGTCATACTCTAAAACCATAACAATATTACGTCCAAAACAATTAACTTTAGAATTGTATTAGGAGTCAGTTGACGTTTGGCAGTATCTGTCATATTCCTGCATTCGTACAGAATGCAATACACATAAAACTTACCCCCTTTTAAGAACTTTCCCCAAAAGTCAGCCGACTAAAAAAATTCAATGGAATTCAATACATGAAATTCTTCATCATTTTCTTGCTATGAACCACTTTTCGAGTTTAAAACATGTGACTTGAGGTAGGGGACATACACCCAACTGAAGGGAGGTGAGAACTAATTGTTGTAGGGTGCAGTCTTGTATTCCAGTGATGTAACTACGGGGTGTTGGGGGGGGGGGCGAGGGGACACAATTTTTATTTTACATATTAAGGTAATATTGAGATATTATATAAATTTTAATGTTCCTTTTTTTGACTTTTAAATCATACTTTTTATAAGGTTTTTGTCAAAAACAAACTCGTCAAAATACTCAAATCGCCTTAGAATCAAAAAAAAAAATCCGGGACTTTCCCTGGGGCCGGGATCCTGAGCCCCCCCCCCCAGGCCCCTCCCCCCCCCCCCCTTTTTGTTCCAATGTGTACTTTATCCAAAACGAGGTATACCCCATTTTTTTTTTTAGATACACCACGACTGTTTCCCCAAAACCTCCTTCCACTAGTTGTGCTGACCTTGGTCTTGGGAGGTTTCAAGCTCCCTAGACATAACGCCCCTCTTTCTTGTAAAGGTTTGTCCCAAAAAATATACTTTTCTTTTAGCCTCGTTGGAAACATTCCACGCTCTCAGCACGTGAGCCAGTTCTGGGGGTTTATCCCCCGCCAGGCTTCAAACCGACCCTTGACCCTCCAACCCCTTTGGTCTGGGTCTAGATGGGCTAAATTACGAAATACAATCAAACAACAACAATGTTGATTGCAGCCGCGTCGCTGCCCAAGAAGCCTCTTTAGTGGCCTAACTTTTTCCGGTTTAGTGAGTTCTTTCGACAGGGGGGGTTTAGAGAGAAGATTTAGAAATTTTTAAATTTTTAAAAAGCTTCCGGCAAAGGACCCTGAATTCCTGTCGCGGTGAGTCACGCGGGGGGAGGAGAAAGTGTTTTTAAAAAAATCTCGCTCGTGCATCATGGGTGTCGTGTCTTTTCGTGTCTTTTCGCGGTGCCTCGGCTGTAACGAAAGGGGCTGGAGGAATCCAAAAACCATCATTGAGCCTAGCACGTTGTTAGCAAACTTATAAGGGAAACAAATTAAATTTTTTTAGGCATAACAAATTTGACTAAAAGATACCGATAGAAGACTCTCCCCCTGCTCTCTCCCGAACCCCCCCCCCCCCCGGGATTATCCAAAAACTCATTTACGTAGAAAAAATTATCAAATTAAAAATTTTTACTAAAACGAATACAAAATAAGCCCGAGGGTTGAGAAATCCAAATGGCTTCTAGTAAAAATTTTTAAAATATAAAAAGAAATGAAATACGAGATTGTGCCCTGGGGACACCCCTTTCAAAATTTTGCCCTTAACCAATATCCCCGGTTCAAACCCAAAGGGGGGCGACCCAAAATTTTTGAAAAAGTTAAGAAAAATAATTTCTTAAAAAATTAATTTTTTTAATATAGGGTAAGTGGGAAAGGATGAATGAGGGGAAAATTACCATTTTGCCCCATTTTTGGGACAAAGGTTTTTTTTAACCGATAATTCCCTTTTTTTTTTAAAAATAAAAAAAATTTTAATTTTAAATGGGGGAAGGGAATGGGAAAAATGTAACCCCTTTTTTTGGGCTTTTTTTTCGGAAGAGGTGGGAGATGGGGGGGAAAAAGGATGAGGGAGGAAAAAAAGGACCGGGCAAAAGCCCCCTTTTTTTAAAAGGTAAAAATTTTAAGAAACGGCTTAAGTTACCTAAGGACGATGGTTTATTTTATTTAAAAAATTTTATTTTTATTTTTTTTTTTTTAAAAAATTTTGGTTCTATTTCAAAAAAAAATTTTAACCCTTGTTGGGTTTTGGTTTTTTAGGTTAGGAAGGTTTTTAAAAAACCAAAAAAAAAACCCCATTTTCCTTTTAAAAATTTTTTTTTGTAATATTGGAAGAGGGTTCGGGGGGGCCCAGAAAGTTAGAAAACCCTTTTAAAAAAAGGGTCCCGATTTCAAGAAAAACTCGGGGGGCCCCAAAACAACACCTTTTTAAAATTAAATAATTTTTCAAAAGAGCTTCCTTTTTCCCTGGGGGTTAAAAAAAAGAAAAAAAAACAGAGCTTTTTTTTGGGGACTGAAATTAGTTTCTTTTTAATTATTGCTGAAAATTTTTAAAATTTTGTTTGAAAATTTACGGCGTCCATTTTCCAAAAAAAAAACCAATATGAAACATCCCCCTAAGCGGTTTTTAAAAAAACCCCACACCCCCAAAAAAATTTGTGGCTTTTCTCCCCTCCCCTTTTCCCGCACACCCTCTCAACACTCCCCAGAAACCGGGGTTTACTAGACGATGCGCGCATCTTTTGAATATGTGTATATTTGGCTCCCCGCCACCAACCGGACAAAGACTTGGAGATGATGCAAGCGCGAAGCACATTGCTCCTTTTTTGCGTCATCGTGAGCGGGGGGTCTTTTGGCCGTGGGGGGCGGGGGGGGGGGGGCGACGTACGCTAGTCACGTGGGCGGGGGGGACGTCATGGGCCCCGAGGGCCCGGGGAGGGGGGGGGGGGGGGGGGGATTTGTCCCCTGGAACCCCCGAAACAAAAGAGGGAAAACAAAAACGGAGTTCCCCTGTGATGGTTTTTCGTTTAAATTTTTTTAAATGAAATTTTTTGGGGGGTTTGGGGGTTTATTGGAAAGTAATAAAAAGGGGTAGAAGGTTTTAGAAGTATGATGGGTTGAATGCGTCCGTGTACCCCAAAAGGTAATGGATAAGGGGGCAAAGTTTTTTCTGTTCAGATTTAGAAATCCCGATGATTTCGTTAATTTTTCCCTGGGAAACCACCAAACTTTCCCCCTTTCTCCCCCGGGAAAGGTAGTTGGGGGGGGGAACGTCCATTCAAATTACTCTGTGACAAAGGGTTTTGTGGGGGGTTTTTTAAATCTCGGGGCCTTTTCGAAAGAGGAAAAATTTTTTAAATAAAAAACATAAAAATGCCGGTGTTAAAAAAGGAAAAGTTTGTTAGTTTTTTTTTAATTTTGATCCTGCAATCAAGAATAAATTTTCCCAAACTGAATATAAAAAACCCCTGGGATATCCAGGGGGGGGGTAGGGGGGATCACCCCCCCCCCCCTTTGATTCTTTAAAAAAGGGACTTTTTTTTTCTATAATGATTGCAATGCAATGTGATTGGGAAAAATACCCAAAAATGTATGGTTTTAATTTTAATAAAAAATTTTTTGAAATCCCCCCCCCCCCTAAAGTACACAATTAACAATTTTTGGGCAAACCCAGCTTTCCCCAGACGAGGGGCCCCCCCCGGGTTGCGTTACCCCTCGATGCAAAAAACCCCTTAAAACAGGTCCTGGATCCGCCCATGTATGAAAATTTTCCCCTCAGGGAAACCAAAATTTCCCCAAAACCCCCTTCAAACGTGTTTTCGTTGTTGACGACGTAGGATTTGTTTTAAAATTCGGAAAAAGGGCACAGCCTTGGTTTGTAAAAACCTTCAGTTGACTCCGAACCGTTGACCTTCCTCCACACAGCGATGCCCCGGCACCTTCCCTTAGGTGTAATCCTCTGTTTCCCCAAACGCGAGAAGTGTTCTGATGCAAAACCCCAAACAACTTATCTCACCCGTGCTTCGTATTTTTTTCTAAGTCTTCGGGCACAACAGGGGGAAATTTTAGAGGCATTTCCCCCCAATCGACTATAAATACACGCGTGCATGCGGCCTTATTAATAGACTGTGAGTGAGAGAGAGAGAGAGAAAAGGGAGAGAGAGAGGAGAGGAGGCTTGATCCCATGTCGACGTGTTACGCCCGCAATTATGTCCTGTCACAGCGAACCCTACTCTGGCCTTGTTAATCGGAAGAAAAAATCGTGTAATTTTTTTGCTGTGAGGGGGGTTTAGTTTGAAACACAAAAAAAGGGACAAAGTGGATTTTTTTTCAGGGGTTTCTTTATCTGACTGAAGGTCAATAATTTCATTTTTTTAAACCCGATTCTGCTTTATTTTATTGAAATTTTTGTAAAGTTCAATCAATGCAAATATTAATTAATTAGTTATCATCTGTGCCCCCCCCCCCCCCCCCCCCTCCCCAATGACGTTTAGCACGGTAGTTTGGGGTTTCTTTTACCCCATCACCCTGCCGATTAGCACTGGGTGCAAAGCAAGTTGTAACTTTTTGCCCAGCCCGGTGCAAGTGCACTTCTCCTCGTCTGTCTTCTGTCCCCCTCTATGACGATAGCACCTGGCCTAATGTGAGTCGTCCTGCTTCATGTAACATGTCTCTACGTGTCTCCCAGCCCACTCACGAACCCCGCACGGTTTTTATATATCCAGTGGCTTCTGTAATATCGGGGGCTATGCGTGAAAAAGGTTGACCGTACTGGCACTCCTGCAATCGCCACGCAACCAGCTTGACTACAAAAATGATACACGCACACTCACTGGGAATCCTTTGGGGGAGGGGGCCCCTCTTGTGTTGCGTTTTTGCAAGATAGAGAGAAACCCCTTTGCCAAAATGTTTTTTTGGAAAAAGGGAGCTGCCAAAAAGCCAATAGAGTACTACGAAATTGATGATTTTCTTTGGGTCATGTCTAGTAAAAGCTTCATGCCAAAGGGGTGTTTTAGACTTTTAAACAGACCCTTCCCCACAAAATTTCCTCTTGATTTTTTACGAGGAATTTCCTTGGAAAATTTAAATTTTTTTTGTCAGGTTCCTAAAATAATAACTAAAAAATCAGGGTTCTGTTAGCTGATTGGTCCTCTTTATCCCGTCGTAAGGTTTACAAGATTTGAGCCAAATGGATGGACATCTTTGCATTCAGTTGGCTCGGTGAACCCCTCATCTTTCTTGCATGTTGTTCAAATATTTATACTTTGTTTCTCTTCTAATTATAATGTATCATTATTGTTTAGACAATGACAATGGTCTTCGTAAGAAAAAAGGGAAAACTGAAACTGCAGGGTGTGACGTGAGTTGAGTTTTTTCCCTTTTAAAAGTTTACTGAAATTCTCCAAGGTCATAAAGACATTTCGATCAAAAAAAAACGATCAAAACTTTTAAAAAACTTTATTTGATCGTTTTTATCAGCTTTTCCCGAAATCGTTTTAAAAAACAGCAAAAAAGTTGGGTGACGCCCTTACATATTGGCCCCCAGCGCAGCGATGTGACGTCATCTTAAACTCAAGTATTCAAGTCTTGAGGGAGCCAATGCGTAATGTTAGTTCTTGAATGACTAAATCTCTGCAAGAAGGTGGGGTAAACGAAACTGATAAAGGTAAATATGTGTTTTAAACGAAGGTGATATAATCGGAAGTCCCGGTAAAATCGGTGACTCTTGATTTCTGTTTCCGACTATTTCTTTCCAAGAACAAAAAACCACGTAAATCACGATGACATGACAGAGGAAAAGTTTGGAGAAGGTACTGACGAATTCAACTTGCTAATGCTGAAACAAACAAGGAAATACCATCACATCACCAAACCACATATACTATTCTGCTTATTTGTGACCAAACTCTACAGCATTGATTATGTTTTACTGTCATCTAGTGTCAGACATTCAAGTTTATCACACAGTATTTTAAGGTGTGTTTGGTTTTTTACTATGTACTTCAAAATATTTAAATTGAAACCTGATGCCTCGTTTTATAAAACAATCCAATAGACAATTCTCAAGAAAAAACTCTGTTTTTTTGTGTTTTTTTTTGTTTTTTTTTGCTTGTATTTTTCTGTGCATAACATTGAACAATGCGTAGGAAAAGAGAACTCGATATAGCTCGGCTCCTTAGATACCAAACAGGCTTAAGTTCGGGGTTTAGTGATAGAGGCGTGAATTTTGGATCATTTACTCAGAAAAACGTGCTTAGTAATTTGCCAGGTGGTCCCAATCGATTTTTCCCCCCGTTCAGGGGTGACCATGGTGCAAATTTAGGGTTGACATTATTTTCAAATGGACTAGGGGTGAGCCTAATAGAAGTAAAAGTGTGGTATTTGAACATTTTGTTTAAGTATTTATTCAATTTAATTATTTAAATCTAAAAAATGTTTTATTTATAACAGGGGTGTCCAGAAATGTTATTTCGAAAAATCGTTCCAAATGCTAGGACCTAAGTAGGCCTATAGCTTGTGATGATTCATCTTTCGGGGATAAGTGATAGAAGCGTGAATTTTGGATCATTTACTCACAAAAATGCAATGAATCATTTGCCGGTGGGTCCGCATCGAAAAATGTACCCGTTCAGGGGTGACCATGGTGCAAAGTTAGGGGTATACATTATTTTCAAATAGACTAGGGGTGAGCCTAATAAAAGTAAAAGGGTGGTATTTAAACATTTTGGTTAAATATTAATTCAATTTAGTGATTTAAATCTAAAAAATGTATTATTTTTAACAGGGGTGTCCAAAATTGTTACATTTGCCCTTATTTCTAAAATACGTTCAAAATGCTAGGAAGCATAGCTTGTGATGACTCATTTGAAAGGAATTTAAACACTGAACACGAATTTCATACATAATCAAAAGTCAAGGTCACCGGGGTCAATCAGGGTCACGACCTTTGAAATTTATTTATTATTTTGTTGTCCAATCACCATGAACAGACCATATAAAAGTGTATATTTTGGTACTTTTTACCTAAATCGTTCGTCCAGGATAATATATGTACATTAAAAGATCAATTCTATATTCAGGGTTGTACAAACTTTCTTTCTGGGTCGTGAGTTTTCCAATATACTGTTAATTGCACCACCATAGGTTGTGACCACTCATTTTGAATCAAAATGTATGCTGACCACGATTGTGTAATCAATTGTGTAAGTTAGTCTAATCTTTATGGCTTTATATAGGAGTTTATAGGTACAGGGATACTGCTCTTCAGACACCTATTGTTTGGCCTCTGAAATTGAAAGCGCGCTGTTCTTTGTCTCCTATCAAAAGCTGTTACAAAGATGTGCCACACAAACAGGGGTGTGAGACTAGACTGGACTCGACTTCTGCGTGATTTTGAATTATCTGATTCCGTCCATAAAGAAACAATTTCGACATTTGGTAGACTCGAGTTTGGTTTCTGATTGTCGGAATCAAACCGTGACTTGCGTCTGTGGCCGAGGATTTTACACAAAATAATAAATAAATTTCAAAGGTCGTGACCCTGATTGACCCCGGTGACCTTGACTTTTGACTATGTATGAAATTCGTGTTCAGTGTTTAAATTCCTTTCAAATGAGTCATCACAAGCTATGCTTCCTAGCATTTTGAACGTATTTTAGAAATATGGGCAAATGTAACAATTCTGGACACCCCTGTTAAAAATAATAATTTTTTTAGATTTAAATAATTAAATTGAATAAATACTTGAACGAAATGTTTAAATACCACCCTTTTACTTCTATAAGGCTCACCCCTAGTCTATTTGAAAATAATGTCTACCCCTAACTTTGCACCATGGTCACCCCTGAACGGGAACATTTTTCGATGCGGACCCACCGGCAAATGATTCATTGCATTTTTCTGAGTAATGATCCAAATTCACGCTGCTATCACTTATCCCCGAAAGATGAATCATCACAAGCTATAGGCCTACTTAGGTACTTGCATTTTGAACAAATTTTTTCGAAATAACAATTCTGTACACCCCTGTTAAAAATAATACATTTTTTAGATTTAAATAATTAAATTGATAAATACTTGAACGAAATGTTTAAATACCACTGAAACAACTTGGATTTCATCCATGTTTTATTGACATAAACCTACTCTCTAACAATGTAATTATATCAACAATCTGTTTCACAAATGTACAGTTGTACCAACATACAATAACTATGATTAAACAGTGATGTTGTTGTAGTTGACAAACACTACATCTTTCCCCCGCAAGGGAAACTGTTATCATTTCTTGAAGTTGTGTATTGGTCCCTTTGAAACGAGTCGAGATGAACGACGCAACTCTTTCGGTGGAGTCTCCCAGCACGGCTCTCTTGGTGGCGTCACCCGGGACGATTCTTCCGCTGAGGCTTCGTGTACCACTGGTAGACTCACTGAAGGTTTGAATGGAGTGTGGCCATCGCTCTCTTCCTCCGGGTTCACGTAGTTCCGAACGTTAATCGTGTTCCGCTTACAAGTAGCACCCTGAGGAGATTGGACTGCAAGCTGGTTCCCATGTCTTGCTGTGACCCGGTACTGCGAATCCTGACAGTTTGGGTCTAGTTTGTCGTGAAGGTCTTGCCTCAGCAACACAGAATCTCCAACTTGGATGTTACAGTCTTTTGCTCTCCTTGATTGGTTGGCATACTCCTTGGTTCGGAACTTCGACAGGCGGTCACGATCCTGTATTTCTTCATCGAGTGGAGAATGAACGTTAGTTATGGGCACTTGAAGAGATTTGTCGCGAATTTCCCTGCCGAACATAAGCTTTGCAGGCGAAACTCCTGTAGCAGCATGCGGTGTAGTTCGATACGATAAAAGATGCTCTCGAAGCGCAACCTTAAAACTCCTACCCTCAGTTCTGGCAATTCTTACCACTTTCAAGATTGAATGGTTCTGTCGTTCAATCTCCCCGTTAGCTTGACCGTATTTCGGAGTGGTTAGGTGAAGTTTGATGTCTAATGTCTTACAAAAATTGTTGAATTCTCCACTGGTAAATTGAGTGCCATTGTCTGCAGTTATAACTTCCGGAATTCCGAACCTGGCGAACATATCGCTCAATAAGTCGATAGTTTTGCTTGCTGTTATTTTATGCATAAATTCTACCTCATAGAATCTGGAGAAGTAATCCACTACAACCAGTAGATACTCTGTTTCTGTCAGCTTCAGAAAATCCATGGCTACATGTTGCCAAGGGTATTGCGGCAATTCCGTAGAGCGCAGCGGTTCTGGTGGATCATGAGAACTAACAAGTTGACAACCATGGCATGACTTGCAGTACTTCTCGGCATCTTTATCGATGCAAGGCCACCAAACCTTGGATCTTAATCTCTGTTTCGTTCTAACGATCCCTGGATGCCCCTCATGAGCAATTGATAGAACTTGCTTACGTAAACTCTTAGGTACTACTATGCGCAGACCCCTGAGCACAATATCGCCAACGACACAAAACTCGTGTTTTATGATTTGTTGGTGTTTCAATTCATCTGGCCAGATGTTCGTTCCTATTGCACGCTTAAGCTCAATAATCTCAGGATCCGTGGCAGATCCCTTCTGAATTTCTATTAGATTCATGCCCACGGGAACAGCATCTTTCACCACCTGACGAATATATAGATCATCAAGTCCCGCCTTAGGTGGTGCAAGGATTTTTTGTTCTTGGTTCTTCTTCTTCTTTCTTCTTTCTTGTTCTTGGTTGTTCTTTTTGGTTTTGGTTTTGCCATTAAAAACATTGGGATACTTTTCCATGATAGACGGTAATGTCTCTGAAGAGGATCTGAGATTCTCAATTGTGGCTATAGACAGTCCAGTTTTGAGTATACCAAGTTCACGAGCAGTCTTAACACCAAACAAAGGAATTCCCTTGCCGGACGCAGCAACATAAAACTTGGCTTGACAACTGGCCCCATTGTCAAGTTCCACATTAGCAGTTACCTTACCCAAAAGTTCAAGAGGTTGATCACTGCAGTAAGGGAAGATCCTCCTTGATGTGCGCGACTTCTCCAAACACTTAATACCATTCAGCTTACAGCGTTCCCAGGTATCGCAGTCTAATATGTTACAACATGCCCCTGAGTCGATCATTATGTCTAGTTTCACACCACCAACATTGGCTCGAATTAGTTCCTCACCATGCTTAACTGCATTAACACCCATGTTCCACAATGCAAATGAATGGCCTTGTTCGTCATCAGTCTCACAATCAAACTCATTCGAATCAGACTCCACTTGACGAACTACTTTCTTCTTTTGCCTATGTGATCTTGTTTGCGAGACCCCACTGACATTCTGCTTGTCATTCTTATCAAATCGACTATATCTTCTGTGATCTCTCGATGTCTCTGCCTCCTTGGGCCAGGACTTACACCTGCTTGCGAAATGTCCTACTTTCCCACACCCGTTGCAAGACTTGCCTTTTGCTGGACACATGTCGTCGCCGCGAAAATGTCCACTGTAACCGCAATTAAAGCATGTAGGTTGATAGCTACCAGTAGACTTTGGATTTGTATAATCTTTGTCACGGGATACAGTAAGCCTAGCAACAGCCCCTTCTATCTTGGCTGCCTGAAACTGTGATGCCTCAAGAGTTGAGGCCAAATCGAGGGCCTTGACTAATGTCAGCGAGTCACCCTCTTGTAACAGTTTAGTCCTAAGCTCCTGAGACATGCAAGTATAAATAAGCTTGTCGATCAAAGCCTTATCCTCGGAATAGTTATCGAAACCACAGTATTTACTTTCGCCACGCAAACGTGAAACAAAATGCGCTGCCGTTTCACCCGCCTGCATAGCTAACTCGCCGAACTTATAACGAGAAAATGTGCGATTAGTTTTCCCACTAAAAAACTTAGTCAGGGAATTCTTGCACCTGACAAACACATCGTCATTCCCCTCTAAAGCAGCTGCCTCACCTGCTACTGAATTGAACCAAATGTCTTGAACTTGTTCACCAACTCTGTCAAGAAGCATTCCTCTCTTGACCACGGCTTTTGTAACACCTTTACTGTCAACGTAAATCTCAAATCGTTGCATCCATCTCTGCCACCGCTGTCCGATGGACGAGCTATCTGTATCGATGCTAAACACGTCTTGTGGATGTTCAGACATCATAACTGACCGTAATTTAATACAAAGTTACAATATACGTGATTTAACACAACACTTACTTACATTTCATTACTTTAAACTGTATTAAAACAATTATTATACTTAATCATCGTCGCCAATGAAACAACTTGGATTTCATCCATGTTTTATTGACATAAACCTACTCTCTAACAATGTAATTATATCAACAATCTGTTTCACAAATGTACAGTTGTACCAACATACAATAGCTATGATTAAACAGTGATGTTGTTGTAGTTGACAAACACTACATCCACCCTTTTACTTCTATAAGGCTCACCCCTAGTCTATTTGAAAATAATGTCTCCCCCTAACTTTGCACATGGTCACCCCTGAACGGGAAAATTTTTCGATGCGGACCCACCGGCAAATGATTCATTGCATTTTTCTGAGTAAATGATCCAAAATTCACGCTTCTATCACTTATCCCCGAAAGATGAATCATCACAAGCTATAGGCCTACTTAGGTACTAGCATTTTGAACGAATTTTCGAAATAACAATTCTGGACACCCCTGTTAAAAATAATACATTTTTTAGATTTAAATAATTAAATTGAATAAATATTTAAACAAAATGTTTAAATACCACACTTTTACTTCTATTAGGCTCACCCCTAGTCCATTTGAAAATAATGTCAACCCTAACTTTGCTCCATGGTCACCCCTGAACGGGGTAAAAAATCGATTGAGACCACCTGGCAAATTACTCAGCACGTTTTTTTGAGTAAATGATCCAAAATTCACGCCTCTATCACTAAACCCCGAATGGTTTGTCTAAGCAACCAGGCTAATAGACTAAAATCGCTCATCCATCCACGTGAATATATCAAACATAGCGTACGCTACAGCCCGAATCATAGAACATTTTATTGTATTGTATACGTAAAACATAATGATAAAAGGATTATCAATAACAAAGTTTCGTTTTTTTCTAAACTGACAGTGTTCTCTGATTCGGGAGGTCTCGGATTCAAATCCCGTCGAGACCGGCAATCCTGACTGAAGGTTTGTTCCGAGGTTTTGAATGCAAGGGATTTAGTCCTCTTGCACAGCCCTCGGATATCCCTTCACAATTGTCCTATCCGATCTGCATCATACCTAGTTAGGCACATGAAGAGGGGCATGAATTGTACCCTGGGCAGACTTCGTTTTTTTTTTTAAGAATATAGTTGTTTTCAGTATTCACCAAGCAACATTAAAAATCAATTAAATTCTTTTTTTTTTTTTATTTTTAATTGGTACATATGGTCAACTCAAATAAATCTTGTATTGACTGACAAAATAAATCAAGGTGAACTGGGTCTTTACAGTGTGACAGCCTCTTTGGTGTTGAATTTCATACATGAGTTTGCATTTTTTGTTTGTTTTAGGTGTCGAATCTCAACGTCGCAATGAATAAAGTTACGCAACCTTGTTATATACTCGGAATCAAATATAAACATGAGGTTGCCAATGATTAGCGGTGACAACGGAAGAGGAAAATCCGGTGATCTCATCTACGTCTCAGGGTCTTAATATACTATGAACTTGAATTGAAATACTAGAGACAGATAGGAGAATCACAGACTAACAGATGACGTCAAATGTGCCGGGAGTACGCGCGTAGATATCCCAGCACAATGTCAAAGTTGCGAGTACATTAATTTTATTGAATTAATTGTTATTACATTTTACAGTGGGAGGTCGCAAAAGTTTTTATCGATGTCAAGTTACCAACAAAGAGACTTGAGTGCAGACTGCAGGTGCAGACGATCAGACGCTCGAGTGCGCACTTGCAGTTGCAGGAGAATCAACAATTTTTGGTTCTGTTTTCACCGTCCGTATAGATTTTAAACAAATACTCATAATTTTCTCGTACATTGCGTTTTCCCCCATTCAAATCACAGAGTGACGGAGCTTTTAAATGAAAAATGTTAATTTTTGGTCGATATTTGCATTATTTCGTGTGACCAAACTGGACCAGAATTTGAAAAACGAATGGTGACAAAAATATTTATTTTGATCGATGTAAAAAGTACTACATTTTCTGCTATAGATTCGTGGCTTTCTCGTACTAATTTGAATGTCATTTCGTACTTGGTCCACTCCAGTCGTAAAAGATTGTATTCTTCTCTCACTCTCAATTTAAGTTGATGTTTTTGAAGGGTTTTCTCAGTGACTAAAAGGGCTATGTGGCATTCAAGGTTCTAAACGGCCTACCCACCTCATCACATGGTTTCATCATTCACTAAACAGTGAGTCCGGTTCACCTCGCCTCTAGGCACATGTGGGTGGGTGTGGGATCTGTGACCGTTAGAAGTTGCCCGGAAATGCGTGACCAAAAACCCGGAATTTATTTGCCGCCTATTTTTAAAGCGCGACTGGAAGTTCATTGTGAAAGACAAAAGGCAGAGTTACAGTTACAATTTTGGTTTTGTTCACTATATCCAACTTTTGCCATCCGCATGGCTCCCTTGGCTGGGATCGTCTACCACAATAATCTCTATTGATTGGGCAATTTATTATTTTCAACCACAGTTGTAGTAAGAGGTTCTGACTAGGGAAGTCACTCGTTCGATTCTCGACACAGGTAAAACGAACATTTTCTCAAAGCTGAATGCTGGGATTAGGTTTGTTGGTTGCTATAACATGAAATCCCTTGTATTGGACGAAAAGTCTCAACTATATTCATATCCTTCCTCTGCATCTACATTGAAAATTATAGCTACCTATATTTTTAATTTTGAACCATGTATAAATAAAAAATGAGTATTAAAAAATATATAACATTTTTATGTTCGTCACCTTAAAATGGCTGTGACCTTCATGGCTATTACCGTATGACTTGATGTTTTAGGAAGGTATCCATCCAACGGTAAAATACTTCTGCCCGTACGGCAGAAACCGTGTAATGTATTGGTCGGACTAGTGCGAATATAGTTGGCTCAATCTAAACACTTTTAAAACGTATAACTCGGCGGAAACGCGTCACACAACCGGAAAGAGCATTTAAAAGAGAAAAAACGTGTTACATGTTCCGGCCTTGAGGAAGATTGCGACCGGCGAGTGGCTGGTTCTAGATGTGATACCTTCATATAGCTGAGGCTGAACATGTTCATAACACACTTGCAACATTGTCTGATAGAGGTTTTTTGTTTATTTGGATTAAGGACACGTCAACCGTTAGGTACGTCATAATGCACCACTCTAACCTGGGGGGGGCCATGCTGGTCAGAACCAGCCACGGGTAAGGGGAGGAAAGGGGGTTTTCACGTCGCGGTCGTCATTGTCTTCGTCATTGTTCGTGGTGTCATTGTCGTCATCGTCGTCGAGGGGTCGTGAAGGGAAGGGGGCAAGGTCCCCGACGACGATTGCCAGAGCTCGCCTCTATTTTCGGGGATTAAAATAATAACTTCATACTGCTGATGTTTGCGAGGTGGACGTTTTCTCTTTAATCGCCCTTTACGATTATCAGAGCCATGCTCTGGAGTCTGGGCCAGATTCTACCCCGGGCCCAGACGGGTGTTCAATATATTCATGTAGCTGACTGTGGTGGCTCATACGGTCGGGGCGCATCTATGAACCACATCAAGGGACGTGGGTTCGAGTCAGGGGCGGATCCAGGACCTCTTAAGGGTCCAGGGGCGCTGCCCCCCGCAGGGAATTTTTTTAAAGGAATATCGGTCAAAAGCTTGTTTAAATGGCTTTAGAGAGGGGGTATATTTCAATAAGTTTTATTACATTTACCACGCAGTTTGGTGTGTTATCATCACGTTGCTGGACTTGTTATAATCATTATAGATCAAAATGTAACTTTTTAAGAATCAAGGGGGGGATCGCCCATACGCCTTCTCCCCTGGATCCGCCACTGGTTCGAATCCGCAAATTTATGTGTATACTTCCTTGTCCTTCGTGGTCGTAATCTACACTCACCATATCAAAGTCAAAGGTCATCATTGAATCAATTGGGACACACGCATAAAACTACAAACATTTATTGAAATAATATTCGTAACTAAATAGTTAATTTGTAATTACCAATGTGTGAACAATCAAACAACAAAGATTAAGAAGTGTATTCGTGTAAATTGATGAAATCATCACAATCGCCATCATAATAGGGAGTCTCCGACAGTTGGGTCGAAGTCCCAGACGCCCCCCCGCCCCCCCCCTTTCAGATAAGGTGTACTACGTGACCTCCCAACACTGGCTCCAGAGTACTCCTGAACGTTAACAATCGTAAAACCCGAACAACAATCTTAGCCCCTGCGACCGCTAGAGTAGGCAACCCGCCACACAGTGTTTGGAAAGCCCCGCCGTAGCCGAGCCGACAATACACGAGAACACACGAAGTTCACTCGTCTGTCTTCGTCAGTGCGCTCACTCCAAATAAGGCCTCGACTGACTATCTTAGTGATGAGTGACAGATCAATCTCCTGACTTTCTCCGTAAATAGCCTCATCCCTTCTACCCTCGAGTCGAGAGCCTCGTTCCTTCCTCCGTACATTGTCATAACGAACACTTTCTTTTTCTTGGGGAACCGCAGAAGCCGGACGTAGTTCCGATCATAACTCCTCAGCCTTGCTCCCAATCGCAGTCCTACTCTACTCTACTCCCAATGTATTTATTTACACCATGTTTACACTAATCCGTTTGCATACAATGTGTTTTGCACCATTCCGCATAGATTGAGAGTAGGAAAAAAAAGCTTTAAAAAATTTAGGAAAAAAATCATTATGGAAATTCAAAGCGCTACCCTACCTCCACCACATTTTCGGGTGAAATAATCTGATTTATAGCCGTATTTTTTTCACACGATGAATCTATTAGTAAGCACTTGAACTGAGGACGGCCAATAAGTTGTCCGTAGGATGCAGTTTCCTGCAATATTCTATTCACTGGCACGTGCTCAGCCGATTTCGGTTGCGAAGAGAATTAGTCAAGAAGGTAAAGATATAGATAGATAGGATGCTGAGTTTACGATCAGATCACTCCAGTCCAAGGTATGTCCGCCTCCCACCAAGACGCTAACCTTGATGAGTCAGAACTCACTTTAGTCGGCGAGTGCGAGATCTGAAGGTATTCCTCTTTGCTAATAAGAGGATGTGGTCGAGCTTAGTGTAACGTGGGTCTCACCTGGGCCGTGGTATTCCCGGAGCAGGACACGATCACAGGGCCGGAGTAGGTCGGGTCCACTGCCGGGTTTTCCCCGGGAGCAGGACACGACCCAAAAAACCGTGACGTAGGTCGGTCTCACCTGGGCCTGGTATTCCGGAGCAGGCCCACGATCCAGGACCGTGACGTGGGTGGGGGTCTCACCGGGGCCGGGGTTTTTCCCCCGGAGCGGACCGATCCGGGGGACCGGACGTAGGTCGGTGTCAACCGGGCCGTGGTATTCCCGGAGGCAGGACACGATCAGAGGGACCGTGTCGAAGCCGCAGGGCACCCTCTACTGGGGCGTGGGGAAGCGTGACGCCAAGCTACCCCTCTCACTTTTTCACCCCGCAGGGAGGGTGGGCGGAGGTGAGGGTTTTTTAAACAAGACGCAGATTAAATTTGGGAGGCGGAGACGTATTCTTTCTGTGGGGTGGGAGGATCTGAATTTCGAATGTCTACGTTTTGGAAACAGTAACCCTTAACCCCATTCCGACCCCTCGATTGAGGATTGAAAACGAGAATAAAGTACGCACATAATTTGTTTTGAAGGGTAATGACTAATGAAGTACTAAGGCAAACCCTCCCCAACATTAATCTCTCCCTTTTCATCACCTTCACTCCCATATACAACACTGCTCGTATCTTCTGCCTCCGCCATCTCCTTGTCATCCTTCGTAAAGCAGTTCCCACCTGCACTGTTGAACTGTCTACATCCCCCCATCTCTTAAACAACAACAACCACACACTCCTCTGTTCCCGACCTCCTCCCGGTCAATGACTGTTTCCTACCCTACCATCGGGTTCCCTCCTCCACCGACACCCGTTCCCCTACGAGCTCGGTGAGTCCTACTGGTCACCCGAGACCCCAAAGGGTCCTCAGCTCTTACCCCATCATCGTGGGCAGTGTAGACCTCTTGCAACACTCACCCCGGGACCGTGACGGGTAGGTACTCGGAATACCGTCGTCTAGTGACCTCGCTGTCAGTGAGACCCCATTTGGTCCCCCGGGTGTACCCGGGTTTGTCTCCTACCTACCACCATCAGTCGTGGCCGTGTAAACCCTCTGCACACCTCCCCACCGACCGGGGACAGTAGGTACTCGAATACCGTTCGTCTAGTGACCTCCGCCTGTAGTGAAACCCCTGGTTCCCGGTGTACCCGGGATGTCTCCACCTACCACCATCCATTTCGTGGAAAGTGTAGAAACCTCTGAAACCCACTCACACCGACCGTGACAGAAAAAGAAATCGGAAATACGTTCGTCTAGTGACCTCCGCTGTCATGAGACCCCACTGGTCTCCCGGTGTACCCGAGTGTCCTCCTAACCCTACCCCCATCATCGGGGCCCAGTGTGAACCCCTCTTCCCACACACTACCCCACCGTGAAGTAGTGGACTCGGAAAAACCGTTCGTCTAGTGACCCCGCCTGTCGTGAGACCCCACTGGTCTCCCGGTGTACCCAGAGTGTCCTACCCTACCACCATCAGTCGGGCAGTGTAGAACCTCTTGCACACACCCACACCCCGACCGTGACAGTAGGTCCCTCGGATAGCCCTTTCGTCTAGTAAACCTCCCCTTTGTCCAGTGAGACCCCACGGGTCCCCCGGTGTACCAGATGTCTCCTACCCTACCACCTCAGTCGGGGCAGTTAGAACCTCTTGCACAACTCACACCCGACCGTACAGTACAGTAGGTTACTGGGATACCGTTCGTCTAGTGACCTCCGCCTGTCAGTGAGACCCCACTGGTCTCCCAGTGTACCCAGAGTGTCTCCTACCCTAACCACCATCGTCGGGCAGTGTGAACCTCTTGAAACACACTCACAGACCCGTGAAAAGTAAGTTACTCGGAATAACCGTTCGTCTAGGCCTCCGCCTCAGGGGAAAAACCCACTGGTCTCCCGGTGTACCCAGAGTGTCTCCTACCCTACACCATCAGTCGGGGCAGTGTGAACCTCGTGCACACACCACACCGACCGTGCAGTAGAGTACTCGGAATCCGTTCGTCTAGTGCCCCTCCCCCTGTCAGTGAGACCCCACTGTCCCCGGTGTACCCAGAGTGTCTCCTACCCACCACATCAGTCGTGGCAGTGTAGAACCTCTTGCACCCACTCACCCCCGACCGTGACAGTAGAGTACTCGGAAGAAACCGTTCGCCCTAGTGATCATCCGTCTGCGTGAGACCCACTGGTCTCCCGGTGTCCCCGGAGTGTCCCCCTTTACCCTACCACCATCAGCCCGTGGCAGTGTAGAACCTCTTGCACACCTACACCGACCGTGGCAGTAGTATGGGAAATACCGTTCGTCTAGTGACTCCGCCTGTCAGTGAGACCCCCTTGGTCCCCCCGGGCTGTCCCCCAGATGTCTCCTACCCTACCACCACAGTCGTGGCGTGTAGACACCTTTTGGGCAAAACTCCCCACCGACCGTGACAGTAAGGTACTCGGAATACCGTTCGTCTAGTGACCCCCCGCCTGTCAGTGAGACCCCACTGGTCTCCCGGTGTCCCCCAAGTGTCTCTACCCTACCCCCCATCAGTCGTGGCAGTGTAGAACCTCTTGCACCACTCACCCCCGACCGTGACAGTGAGTACTCGGAATACCGTTCGCCCTAGTGACCTCCGCTGCAGTGAACCCACTGGCCCTCCCGGTACCCAGAGTGTCTCCTACTACCACCACCCAGTCGTGGCAGTGAAAGAACCTCTTGCCACACTCACCCCAGTGACAGTAGGTACTCGGAATACCGTTCTCTAGGACCCTCCGCCTGTCAGTGAGACCCCATGTCTCCCGGTGACCAAGTGTCTCCTACCTACCACCATCAGCGTGCAGTGTAGAGAACCTTTTGCCAACTCACCCGACCCGAACAGTAGAGTACTCGGAATACCGTTCGTCTAGTGACCTCCGCCCTGTCATGAGACCCCAAACCCGGGTCTCCCGGTGTCCCCAGATGTCTCCTACCTACACCATCGTGTGGCAGTGTAGAACCTCTTGCCCCCTTTCACACCGACCGTGACAGTAGATATTTCCGGAAAAACCGTTCGTCTAGTGACCCCGCCTGTCAGTGAGACCACTGTCTCCCGGTGTCCCAGAGTGTCCCTACCCTACCACCATCGGGTCGTGGCAGGTAAAACCCTCTTGCCACACTCAAAACCGGACGTGACATAGAGTAAGGGAAATCCGTTCGTCTAGTGACCTCCGCCTGTCAGTGACCCCACGGGTCTCCCGTGTCCCAGAGTGTCTCCAAATTTACCACCGTCATCGTGAAATTTGTAGAACCTCTTGCAAAACACTCACACCGACCGTTGACAGTAGAGTACTGGGAAATACCGTTCGTCTAGTGGCCTCCGCCTGTCAGTGAGACCACACTGGTCTCCCGGTGTACCCAGAGTGTCTCCAAACCCTACCACCATCAGTCGTGGCAGTGTAACCTTTGGACACACTCCAACCGCCCGTGAGTAGAGTACTGGGAATACCTTTCGTCTAGTGACTCGCTGTCAGTGAGACCCCACTGGTCTCCCGGTGTACCCAAGTGTCTCCTACCCCTACCAAACCATCATCGTGGCAGTGTGAAACCTCTTGCACACACTCACACCGACCGTGACAGTAGAGTACTCGGAATACCGTTCGTCTAGTAAACCTTTCCGCCGTCAGGTGAGACCCACTGGCTGGTCTCCCGGTGTACCCAGAGTGTCTCCTACCCTCCCCACCATCATCTGGCAGGTGTAGAACCTCTTGCACACATCACCCGGACCGTAAGTAAGTACTGGGAATACCGTTCGTCTAGTGACCTCCGCCTGTCAGTGAGACCCCACTGTTCCCCGGTGTACCCAGAGTGCCCTCCTACCCTACCACCATCAGTCGTGGCAGTGTAGAACCTCTTGCACACACTCACACCGACCGTGACAGTAGAGTACTCGGAATACCGTTCGTCTAGTGACCTCCGCCTGTCAGTGAGATCCAGCTCGCTCGGTCGTCCTCCAACCTGGAGCAAACATCCGTTATAAACTCTTTGCTCTGACCCGCGTACGTTGGTCTCATCATGCGACGCGCGCTTCCTATTCTGTTCGGCGTGGGCTGAGGTATACGTTATCTTAGCTGTCTGTTCTGTTCTCTTATACAACACTTCTTGTTCTAGAAGATTCGTGTCCTCATCGGGCTCGTTGATTCTAGCCACTCGAATTCCATTAGAGAACGGAAAAGAATAAGATGTCACGATGCATTCATTAGGGAATTAAATAACTTTTTTGCAGCCACTGCACTACTAACTTATTGTCACTTTGGTGGAGACTGAGGAATGATACAATGTTGGTTCCTTGAATCGTTTGGTTCGAAATGGACCAACTTCGTGCTCATATTTTTTATATAACCTTAATCGTTTCATCTTAGAAACGTTTTATATCCAAAGATACTCATTAAAATCATGTTCTCGAAGGCCTACTCTCCCACTCCACTCATCCCAACTCTTTCAAACAGTATTGGTGGACTCGTGTAATGGCTTGCAAATTATCAAACCTCCCACACTGGGTTAAAAACAACTTAGTAACGAATACAAAGCAAGTCAACATGAAGAGACCGAATATAGACGAACCACTCATTGTAATTGGAGTATTATTTAGCGAGCGTCCTTGAGTTCCAAGTTCCAATCATGGACATGTGAACCGAGGTGTTTTCTTCCACACACTCCTTGTAGGGAAGAATGTAGTCGTCCTCAGACCTCACTCTACCGTCTGTAGCCTAATACATTCTGACAGAGCGGCTGTGCAAAGTGGTTGGGTTTATGTCGACTGCCTTGTTGATGGTTGTGGGCTCGACTCTCAATCGGAGCAGCGAGAACCAACCCTTGGACTTGTGGAAATGTCCTTAACCCCGTATGACCCTCTACTTGTGACTTAATATTAATATTAATTATGGTATAATGGTAGATGAGAATGTGAAGGAAATATTCAATGGATCAATCGCTTGAATTCATCAACGACTCGAGAAAATCTTGATAAAAACTTGTATTTAGGAGTCGGGTGTAGAGCCAAACCAAGTTCCACGCGTTACTCAAGAGCTACCCCTATCGGTATTTGAGGTAGTGTAGAGGTAGACTGTAGACTAGAGGATGAGTGGTGACATGATGAGGTCCTGCCCGCACACGCCGCAATGTTTGTGTGTTGTGTTGTCATTGTCACCTCTACGAGGGCTCGTCGAGGATTGAAGAGGGTCCCGGATTCGAGACTGGGAGCAATGAGCACCGACAGGTGTTGGAGGAAAGAAGAAGAAAGAGGAAGAAGATAGAAAGGATTTGGAGGAGCAGGTTGAGATAAAAAGCGAAAGGTTGAAATGAGGACGACATAAAGAGATCAAGGGTTGATCACAGCTCACACTTCACAGGTTATAAAAAAGGGGACCAGTGGATTTGGAGGTAATCGAATCATGCTATATACTCTCTTACCCTTCAATCTCCATGGTTGTATAGTGTATATTATTACATCTTTATTTCCGTAGGAAACTGTACAGTGGTGTGTGTATATAGATGGGATGAGGGGACCGGGACGGGGACGGGGACAGGGGCAAAACTATATAGGATAATTCCTTCAGCCATGATTGTCAGTGTCCTGTATTGAACCGATGACCTCCCGAATCACGAGCATCGCGTGTTCAAACTCTTTCCGTTGAATATTGTCCTCATCGATCGTTCATACACTTCAATAATTAGCAACACACAGCCATGAAGAACGCGGGGAGGGGGGACCTTGACATTTATAGTACAGTGTTTCGCCGATTATCCGTGAGTGAGACACTAGTGTACATATCGATACCTATAGGTCAGTTGCATATTTGGATGAGCGTAGCGAGCGTAGCGAGCGAGCGAAGATTCCATTTCACTACGCTGGAGAAAAAAATGCGGAATGTTTTTTTTTTTTTTTTTTTTTTTTTTTTTCTTCTGTATTTTTTGTGTGTTTGTTAACCACGATTCCGGCTAAACCGATACTCCGATGTGCGATCAAATTTTATGGAGACCTTCGAAATCTCTGAACTTAGAACTGCCACGTTTTTGAGCGCAATCGGGACATTTTTTCTCATAAACAACGCAATTTTACGATTTTTTTTCGATTTTTAAAAAATTTCTTCGACTTATAACACCTACATGCTTTATCCGATTGTGATGATTTTTTCACAGAACCTTTATTTTATGATTTAAGATATTTGTGTGAAATTTGAGCGTAATCGAAAAATTATTTCTCATGAAAATCAAAATTTTACGGGTTTTCTTTTCTAACTTTTGACTATAACACTACATGCTTAATCTTATTGTAATGATTTTTTCAAGAACTTAATCGTAATTAATATATTATTGAAAATTTTGTTTTTGAAAAACCTTTATTTTTGAAACCGTTTTTTTTTGGGTTGTGGATAAATGGGGGTAGGGGGGGGGCGGGCAGGGGAAAAAAAAGGGGGGGGGGGGGGGAAATTTAATTTTTTAACATTTTAAAAAATTTTGGTTTTTATTTTTTTTTTATTTTACGTTTCCCTAATCTTTTATAAAAAAAAAACCAAAAAAACCCCCAAAAAATACATTTAGAAGGAAAAAAAACCGGGGGGTGTCCCACCCCCCCCACCCCCAGCCCCCAATCTTATTTAAGGAAAACCCCTATTTCCTTTTTTGGTAACCACTGGATTACCCCCCCAAAAAAATTTTATCCAAATTGAGAGACCCATTGTTTTGGGGGTAAAAATTTTTTTTCCCCCCCCCCCCCCGGCGGGTTTGGTTTCCCCACGCCCTGGGCAAAGTTGGGCATTCAAAAATTTTCGAGAAAATTAAAAAAGTTTTGGGAAAACCTTTTTTTTTTGGGTTTTTTTTTAAAAAACCCCCCCCAAAAAAAGGCCCAAAATTTAGGAATTTTTTTTTAAAAAAGGGGGGGGTTGGGTTTTTTTTAAAATTTTTAAAAGTAAAAAGAATTTATTTTTATTTTAAAATTTTTTCCCTTTTCCAAAAACCTAAAAAGGTTCCAAAAAAAAAAATTTTCCCCCCCTTTTTTTTTTTTTTCCCCTTTTTTCCCCCCCCCCCCCCCTTTTTCTTTCTTTTTTTTTTCCCCCTTTTTTTTTTTTTTTTTCCCTTTTTCCCCCCTTTTTTTTTTTTTTTCCCTTTTTTTTTCCCCTTTTTTTCTTTTTTTTTTTTCCCCTTTTTCTTTCTTTTTTTTGGGACCCCATTGCTGTTCCCCCCCCAAAAAAGGGGGGACCAAATTACACCTTTTTTTTTTTTTCCCCTTTTTTTTTAAAAAAACCCCTTTTAAAAAGTGTTCCCCCAAAAAAAAAAAAACCCCCCCCCAAACCCCCCCTTTTTTTTTTTTAAAATTCCCCCCTTCCCTTTTCCCAAAAATCCCCCCCTTTTCTCCCTTCCCCTTTTTGAACTTGGGGGGGCTATTTTTCAATTCTTTCGTTCCCCCTTTCAAAATCTTTTTTAAACTAAAATTTTTTTTGGGGGAAAAAGAAAAAAAACGGGGAAAAAAAAAAAAAAAAAAAGGGAAAAAAAAAAAGGAAAAAAAAAAGGGGGAAAAAAAAAAGGAAAAAAAAAAAAAAAAAGAAAAAAAAAAAAAAAAGGGGGGGGGAAAGAAAAGAAAAAAAAAAAGAAAAAGAGAAAAAAGAAAAAGAAAAAGGGAAAAAAAAGAAAGAAGAAAAAGAAAAAGGAAAAAAAAAAGGGGTAAAAAAGCCCAAAGGGTTTTGAGGAGGCCCAAGAGAAAAATTTTTTGGGGAGGAAAAAAAAGGGAAGAAGGAAAAAGATAAAAAAGGTTTTTGGGGTTTTCTATTAGTTCAGAAACCTTTTGCCCCAAAAAAAGAAAAAAAAAAAAAAAAAAAAAAAGCCAAAACCCCCCCAAAAGGGCCACCCAAAGCGGAAAATTTTTTATTGCAGGGGAAAAAAAAAAAACTTTTTAATTAAAGGAAATTAATTCCAAATTTCTACCCTTTAAAAATTTTGGAAAACCCCCCCCCATGAAAAATTTTCTTAAAATTTTTTTTTTAAAAAACCTTTTAAATTAAAAAAACCCCGAAAAAAATAAATTAAAAACCGAAAATTTAATAAAATAAATTTTTAAAAGGGAAAAAAAAAAAAAAATAAAAAAAAAAATAAAGAAAAAAATTTTTAAAAAAAATTAACCCCTTTTTTTTTTTTTTTTTTTTGTTTTTTTTTTTTTTTGGGGGGGAATAAAGAAACTTTAAACTTCCCCAGGTTTTTATCGTTAAAAACTGTTTTTAGGGGAAATCAAAAACCCAACCCCCCCCCCCCCCCCCCCCCCCACCCCCCGGCCCCAATGGGGAGGCACGTGCTTGGCGGGCTGGCTGGTGGGCCCCCAAAATTTTAACGGGCCCCCCCCAGACGCGCCCCTGGGGCCTGCGGGCATACACATGTTGCTTCATACACATTAACAAACACACTTGTTGTTTCTAAAAATTTTTCAAATTATCCAGCACTTTAGTGTCTAAAGGGGGGTTTTTGTTTTGATTCGCTGTCAAATGTGAAAAACTGAAAAAGGAAATGGGGCATAAGCCCCTAAAATTTGTTTTTGTTTCAGATAAACAGAATGAAGATGATCAAAAGAGCACCCATTTGAGGACAAAACAGTTAAACATGGACCTCTCCCCCCCCCCCCCCCCTTCCATTGAGGACCCCTCCGCGTCGACAAAAACATCATGATAAAAGCAAAACTATGACAAAGACGAAGACAACCTCCCCCTTTCCACCCCCCACCCTTGGGAGAATGGGTTTTTTTCCCCTTGTCCCCTCCCTAGGTAGAGGACGATTATGAACCCAACGGTTTTACGCGCCTTGAGGAAGGAAATGTATGTATGGATGACCATCAGTGACCACGACAGCGCAAGGTTCGGTAGACGGACAGACCCAATCAGCCGACCGAGTGTGCAATGTCGCCCGCCCCCCCATTCCGCACCGCCCTTTGTAAAAAACGCGGTGAATGAACCAAGAACGAGTTGTGTTTGTGGGGGGGGAGGGGGGGGGGGGGGACATCTGCCAGAGGCCCGAGCGTGCGATGATACCAGGGCCGGGGGCAGGGGGGCCCCCGGGGGTGGCTTTTGTTACGAGAGGGGGAGTCGTGGGGGGGGTAGTGGGGTGGAAGATGACGGTAACCCGTGCCTTATGCGGGGCCCCACCCACGTCCATGTTACGCCTCGAAGACGATGATGACACGATAACGACAGCTACTGTAAAAGACGAAAAAAAAATATGTGAAAAGGTGAAATGTGATTGCGCGATTAATCTGTAACCACCAGTAAAACTATGAGATTTAGAACAAGTTTTCCCGGGGGGTTTTAGATTAACAAATTTTAAAGATAAACGCTTACGCCCTCGCCTAAACTTACTAATTTTTTACATTTTTAATTTTTGGTTTTTT
Organism: Sweltsa coloradensis; assembly: GCA_024449915.1. Lineage (NCBI taxonomy): Eukaryota > Metazoa > Arthropoda > Insecta > Plecoptera > Chloroperlidae > Sweltsa > Sweltsa coloradensis. The sequence goes on along the minus strand of JAMZAV010005478.1, from coordinate 3,074 downwards.
TTAGTTAATTAAATGAATGTACATGGCCCCTGGCGGCGTAACTATAGCCCTTTCCCCGAAAAAAATTGTTTTTGGGAGGTAAAATAGGGGTTTTTTGGGGGAATGCCCCCCGGGGCAGGCTGCAGCCTACGGGTTTGGGGGGCATATTTCCCAGATTTTTTTTTTTTACATTTCAAATTCATTTGTGGATTTCACTGTAGGTTTTGCGGGTTTTGTCGAGTTTATAAATTGTGAAGATGCGGTTTTTTGTTTAGTTTCAAAAATCTTGCCCAAAATTATCCCACCCCCCCCCCCCCCCCCATTTTAAACCCCCTGAGTTGTACAATCCTTGATTCAAGAAGGGCATTGCCCGTTTTTTTAACTTGTGACTCCTTGGCCCCGGCTCATCTTTATCGCATCCCTAGAGGGGAGAGGGCGCCCACGCCCAAATCTCTCGGAATGTTTATCCAAATTTTAAAGCCGTTGCTTCGCAGGTTGAATGGGCGGCGATGAATCGGGGGGGGAAAGAAACTCGGGGGGAAAATGACAGGGTTGGTGGGAGTGGGGGGGTGATAAAATGTAATGGGGTTTTAGGTTTCATTTTATTTCGGAGGTGGGGCCTGCCCACCCTAATTTTCCCTGGTATAAACATATCAATGTCCCAAAAAGAATAAACCCCCTGCTACGGTAACAGTATTATAAATTTCAATTTTTTATTCGAAAAATATGTACTGTTTGGTTAAAATTTTATAAACAAAAACAAATAGAAGTAAATTTTACTTTTGGTGCCGGATCGGAAAAGGGATCGAAAATCGAAAAGGTTTTTAATATTTAAAGTGCGAAATCAAATTTTTTTTTACTTGCAGCAACACCTTTTAGTAATCCGCTTCGCGCACTATCCGCTGCTAATGCCTATACACTACGGTTTGAATCCCGGTCCAAAAGATGTGACCCCCAAATTTTCAAGGAGGAAACCCCCATCAAGGGAAGAGTTTTTCCGTCCCCAAAGCCAATCTTTTAATTTCCCCAAACAAGGTGTTTCCTTCCGAAGGTTGCATTTTATGCGGGCAGGGGGTCACCCCCCATCCGTCAGGGTCAGGCGCATCTTGTGCATCGTTGTGAACCCCGGTTTTATCTAATCGCCCAAAAAAAAAAAAAAAAAGTCGCCGTGCACGAGATGATGGGGACGTCACGCGTCGGGGCGACCCAATGGGTCACTCGATTGGGAGGGAAGATATGCTATCGGTGGTCAGTGGGTCGCCCTCGGTGCAGGGGGATAGGCTCGGAGTGATTTGATCTGATTGGGTGCCTAAATAAATGATTCCCCCTCGCGGGTCATCACCATTCACCCCGTCCCACCACCTCTCCGCTCATATCCACACAGCACGTCACCTCCACACCAGTGGCATAGGTATCGGGGGGGGGGGGGAGGCAGGGGGCAATGCCCCCATACACATACAATTGACAGTCACCTTGGTAAACGAATTTGTTTGCCTGTATGCTTCGTCATTACATACAAATTAGGTTGAAATTACTAAAACTAGCCACTTCACGTTAATCGTCGGAGATAGTTGCTGTAAAACATCGTTTACAGAGTCCGAGTGCAGTTAAAACATGACGAAATGACAGTCATGAAGGAGAATTTTTTTCACCATACCACAGTTACTATGTTCTCCTTCGGTGAAATGGATACCCGTCGACTGGGGCTTCGCCCCAGACCCCAGCTGCCGCCACAGAATAGAATCTGCTTATAAATTTGCCCCCGCCCCCCAACTTTTAAAACACACTACCTCACTAAGTACCACACCACATGCAACAAAGCAATACATGTTATACTATGTGTGTCTCGTCACCAGTAGCCCTATAGTTGAGTAGGTGTAGTAGGGTTCGTAGGGAGCAAGGTTGAATTTTCAACCCAATTCCAATAATAATAATAATAATAATAATAATAATAATTATGAATATGGTTTTTAAGCATAAGCCCGCTTTAAAGGACATAGTTAAATTGATTCATAGCAGTTTTTCGAAAAAGTTTTCCCGACTGGGTTCGAACCCAGAACCTCCGGCTTAACGTGCCATAGCTCTACCAATAAGCTACCGGGACCCACAGAACAAACCTTAGGAAACTGCTATTTGTTGTGACGTTGACTTACTGACTAAATCCACAGAAGACGGCAATGTAGCTGTCAATAATAATAATAATAGTAGTAGTAGTAGTACCGGTAGTAGTAGTATGTAGTAGTAGTAGTAGTAGTATATTAGTAGTAGTAGTAGTAGTAGAAGATAGTAGTAGTAGTAGTAGTAGTAGTAGTAAATAGTAGTAGTAGTATAGTAGTAGTAGTAGTAGTTCTTTATTCTGTTGTTACAATATATGGTTACAACAAAATGGCGAGGTTCAATCGATATGGATTGTTCTCCACCTAACCTTTACATATTAAATACAACAATAATATAAATACACAATACAAATATATTCTAAAATTTAAAAATAGAATGGAAGATTAATTAATTTTCGTGGGAAACCTGCCCAGGGTGCAATGCATGCTCTCTTCAGATCTATAGGACATTGTTTAAAAAGATGTCCGAAGGGGGAAGGGGTGTTTTCAAAGGACTCAACCTCTTGCGGAAAACCCCCGGAAAACCTCCCGTTTGGGTTGCTTGCAGGTCTTTACTTGATTTGAACCCGGTACCTCCCGAATCAGAGTCGCGCCTCACCTCAAGCCAACACTGTCGGTTTCCAAGTATACTAGTAAAAGAACGAATATCGCATTTTAATTCGAAATATGCTATTTTTCTTTGATCACGTTCATCAAACATTTATTATTGCAATATCTTTGAAAAGAATTTAATCATTGGCGCCAAATTCCCAGAAATGTCCTGGCGGTGGTTTGGTGAACCTCAAAGTTTTGCAAAAATTGTCATTGCACCAACACTGCATAATTCAATTTAAATGCGTAATTAGAGTTTCATGTGGCTAATTGCATTGCATCTTTGCTTGTTTTTTTCGAACGATATGGGTTACAATACAAAAAGTTGACCTAATTAATTAAGTTTTATAGGAAAACTTTTTCAATATTCCAATTTTTACAATGTGC
>JAMZAV010005477.1:0-88780 GCA_024449915.1 Sweltsa coloradensis | reverse complement strand
AAAAAAATCCCGGGGGGGGGGGGAAAAAAAGGGGGGGAAAAAAAAAAAAGCGGGAAAAAAAGAAAAGGGGTTTTGGGGGTTGGGGGCAGAGGACACGGCTGGTCCCTAGCAGACAGTCGAACTACATCTTTCAAAACAACAACACGACAATTCGAGGCGAGGGCGGAATTCGTTGGGCGAGATGGCTTCAGGCGTCATAACAACTTAGGCCTAGCCTAGGCCCTACTACAACTGCTGCTGATATCCCAATTCTTCTTCACTCTATCAACAAGATTTAATAACTACGATTTAAAAACCCCAGACAATGGAGTGAAGGTTGGAACTACAATGGATCAACAGTAAGTAGGCCTAAAGCTGGCCATAACATCAAGACTTCGCACCAGGTAATAACACATACGAATTTCACCCACCCTACACCACAACATCAACGAAATGCGTGTGACGTTCGAACTAGGCCTATCCTAGCCCCTTTTTACAATCAGAACTCAACGAACTTTCAACTTTAACAATTTTAATTACCTAATGTTTTTAACTTGCTGAATTGTACTCATAATGCAACCAAACGACTCTCACTTTCAACAAACTTTACTGACTGACAGTCAATCCTAATCTCAATATTTTGTGTAGTAATTTTTGATAACTATATGCAAATGTCCTTTTAATTTTTGTAACTTGTAACCTTCATAGTAATTATATATGAACATATTTTATTTTAGTTGTTATCATTTGAGTAACCCTCAAAATGTGCAATCCTCACTCTATCTACATAATATTGATTCACTAATAGTTACTAAGTTAGGCCCTAGTAGGCCTATCACTAGAATCTAGGCCCTAGGCCTAATCTAAGCCTAAGCCTAGACCGACAAGTGCTGCTTGCTGAGCTGAGCTATGCTGTGTGGCCACCCAGACTCACAGGTAACTTCTATATGTAAATTTAACTTGTCAGTTTTTTCTTTTTATTATTGTGCTTTTATTTTTCACCTTCAAAATTATTCTTCCAATCACTTCTTTCAACATCGAGTTGTCAGAACTCATGTAGTTTTTTATTATTGATACTAAAATCGTCTACGTGACACTAAAAGCATAAAATATGACAGTATAGTCTCCACTTTATAGACGTCTTTAGCGTAGTATTTGCTAGATTCGTGTTTTCTAGTATAAAGTTTTCGATATTTTATCGATGGACCAGTATCTGGCGAGGACTGGTCTAGACGTCGAAACATTAACCACAGAAAATATAACAATTTTCCAGAAGATGCTTGAGGATGAAAAATCATTCGTTTTAGTCGCCGTTATTATTCTTAGAAAACTCACCTTCACTGTTATGGTTATAGTTTTTATAATAGATAAAGCATATTTTCTCTTCCACATGACAAGTATTGAATGAAACAACAAGCTATTTTTACCCAGCCTTAGATCGATCACATTTCCATTATGACCTAACGGTTGACGAGCCCTTATTCCATATTAACTAAACTATAGAATACTATTTGTTATATATTGAGACCTAAAATAGCTCCACCGTTAAGCTGAGTCAGCATCGGGAATGTGTCAGTGATTGGATTTGTTGTGTATTGTTGTGTTGTGTATGTAGAGCCATTTGAGAAGTAAATGTGAGATAAAATTGATTTAATTCAGAGTAAAGAGTTCAAGGTAGAGTTGTTAAAGTGCCTAACACAGTGTAGTACTTGTTTATTTATTAAGTTAATTTTTTTAACGTCTATCCTATTCAGTTATAAAAACTGATTTACAAGGACAACTAAATAAATCTAATAATATAGATGCAGAAACTACAATATACTACATTTAAGTACATATTTAAAATAGTAGCATTAAAACAACAATTCATTTAAACACAACAATTTTGTTAATTTAATTTTAAATTTTGTTTGCTATAGGTATTGTGATTTACTGAATTATTTACCAACAAATCACCTCCAATCGTCCATATTATTACAGCAGAATGTACCAAACACGATGCCTCGCGCACTCAACTTGTTTCTCCGAGTAAAATAAAGAACATTATATCATATGACAACGGCGACAAACTAACTTCTCATTTCTCATTCGAAGTAATTTGTTCAAGCAATTTAATTCACATTTCATACTTTTAATTTTTCTGGGCCCGGGGTAGAATTTACCCATAGCATGGCTCTGCTAATCGTAAAAGACGTTTCAAGAGAAAAAGTCCACCTCGCAAACATCAGCTAGTAAGAGGGTAGTATATTACTCCCCGAAACTAGAGGCGAGCTCTGGAAATCGTCGTCGGGGACACCTCCCCCTTTCCCTTGACGACCTCCCCGACGACGATGACAATAACACAACGAACGAGGACAGAAACGATGACGACCGCGACGTGAGAAACCCCCCTTCCACCCCTTACCCGTGGCTGGTTCTGACCAGCATGGACCATCCTCCCCACATCCCCTTGGCTAGAGTGGTGCATTATGACCTAACAGTTGACGCGTACTCAGTCCAATTAAACAAACATTTTAATCTTTAAATTTTCTTTTTGTTTTCACTATTATCTCTATTTTTTTCTTAAATAAATTTAACCAAATAAAAACATAAAAAACAACAAACTAATAACGATATGATCAATTTATTACATCAAGCGGCGTAACATGACTTGTCCGGTTGAAGCGCCTTAGTTTCTCACGTCGTCATACTGTTGCCTCCTTGGTTTCCCTGCAACTATACTCAAGTTCAGTGACAAAAATAACACAATTTTAGTGATAGTAATTTGATCTTCATTGACAACGACCCCGTCTGGTCAAAACAAATGTCCGTCTTCTCGGCATGGTGTTTGACAAAAAGCTAAATTGGAAAGACCACGTTGTTGAGTTACGCAAAAATGCATGTTGAAAATCAACCTATTGAAAGTTCTCAGTAATACATCGTGGGGTGCAGATAGGACTTGCATGTTGAGAATTTACGGATCTCTAGTTTGCTCCAAGATGGACTATGGATGTTTCGTATACTCTTCAGCAAGTAACACAACCCTTAAACTTCTAGACACTGTCCACCATTGTGGTCTTCGTATTGCTCTTGGTGCATTTCGAACAAGCCCGGTAGTCAGCTTGTATGCCGAGTCAGGTGTGTCCTCCTTGGCAGAACGGAGAAACCTCTTGATGGGTACGTATGTAATGAAAATTAAAGCTATGCCTAACCATCCAGCAAATCGAATGTTTTTAACACGACATATGTCAGACACTTTGATAACAAAACTCAAGGCATCTCTTCCAACGGGATTAAGATGTAAACTTTTGTTTAATCTTATAGAATTTCATCTGCCAAAAGTTTTTAATTTTGTATTTAGCAATAACCCGCCCTGGTTTACACCAGAGCCGATTATTATATTTGACCTTTGTCGTTTTGATAAAAACTCTACTTGCGATAGTGTATTCAAAATTAACTTTAGAGAGATTTGCCATGAACATCAAAGGTTTACTTTGGTATTCACAGTTGGCTCCAAAATTGACAACAAGGTTGGAAGTGCTTTTTATTGCTCCACCTTAACTGAACGTTTCAGGCTAAGCGACGTGTGTTCAGTTTTCACTGCAGAGTTATTCGCCATCCGTGAAGCTCTTAAATACATTCTACGCTGTCGTTGTGGAGAATACCTTTTGTGTTCAGATAGTTTAAGTTCACTTCAAGCTATAGAACTCTTGTATTCAAGTCATCATTTGGTACAAGACATCCAATTCTATTTAGAAAAACTAACCTCAAAGGGTTATATAATAGAGTTTTGCTGGATACCTGGACACGTGGGCATAGAGGGAAATGAACACGCTGATAGGGCTGCTTAGGAAGCTTCCCATCGTCGCGACGTTGATTTAAATCTAGTTCCCGTTCCAGATGTCAAGTGTGGATTCAGCAACGATTATTGGATTTGCGACAAATATCTTGGATGTGTTGCAAAATAACAAATTGCGTAGTGTGATGCCCACATTGACTAACAAAATTCGTCCACCTACGTCTCGACTCTCTCGTAGAGAAGAGGTGGTATTGTCTAGACTTCGTATAGGGCACACACGCCTTACACATGGATATCTCTTAACCAGAGAAAAGGTTATTCCCAATGTGTCACATGTGATGTACCTTTAACCGTACATCATATGCTAGCAGAATGTACCAAATATGATGCCTTGCGCACGCAATTTGATCTCTCCCAATCATATGAAGAACTTCTATCATATGATAACGGCGACAAACTTTCCAAATTTCTCATCCAAAGTAATCTATTTAACAAACTTTAATTAACTTCATACACATTTCTTTCTTTTCTTTCTTTTCATTTACATACATAACTTTTATTTTGCTATTACTTTCTTCATCTTCAATTTATTTTGTTATTTATACACTTAGAAAACAATCTAATCATCAAACATACCTACATTAACTCTTCTAATTTACTTTCATTCACAGGCGGCGCAATATGACCTAACCGGTTGAAGCGCCCTAGTTTCTCACGTCGTCGTCGCCGTCTGGTCCAGAGGTAGAATTGGCCCAGAGCATGGCTCTGCTAATCGTAAAAGGCGATTCAAGAGAATAAGTCCACATCAGCTAGAATGAAGGGTAGTATATTACTCCCCGAACCTAGAGGCGAGCTCTGGCAATCGTCGTCGGGGACCTTGTCCCCTTCCCTTGACGACCCCCCGGCGACGATGACAATGACACGACGAACGATGACAAAGACGATGACGACCGCGTCGTGAGAAACCCCCTTCCTCCTCTTACCCGTGGCTGGTTCTGACCAGCATGGGCTCCTCCTCCCCACCCCCCTTAGGCTAGAGTGGTGCATTATGACCTAACGGTTGACGCGTCCTTAATCCAAATAAACAACAACAAAATTTAGCTCGACCGGGATTTGAACCCGGGATAAGGCGCCTACCTGGAATGTGGGAGGCACGGGTTTAAATCCAGGTCTGTCAAAATATTTGTGTAATTCCTGGGTTGTATTAAATATAACCATCTCAGATTCTACACTTCATGAGTAAGAAGATAACACCACTCACAGAAGGCCCTACTCCATCACTAAATTAGGCACGAGATAATAATTGTTACTAGGCACCAGGTGGGGGTTATACTAGTATCTATGCTAGGCACTCAAGGCCTATCGGTTGAAGATAAACACAAACCAAGGTCCTCTAAATCTCTTGCGGACATCCAGGGAACCTTGATCATAACAACTTTGCTTCAACTGTCAGATGTCCAAGTGCATTTACATAGATGAGATGTTATTATTTACCACAATTCAGAAATTACAAAAGTCCTGATGGTCTGGTCACAAGTGGTTAAGACGCGCGCCTGGAATGAGACCCGTGTTTTGAATCCCGGTTGGGGGGGACTTTTTTAATTTCTGATTTGTGGTAAATATTAAATAATAACAATTATACGTACGGGAGTGTTTCCCGACCAACCAAATCGAGAAATATATGAGATGCTTCCAGAGGGCTGTGAATAGTTTTTGTTTTTTATAAGGAAAGTTTTTTATTTAATATTAGGCTCTATTGTGGGACATTCGCTCAAATCATAAGAATAACTTGAGTTTAAACTTTTCATTCAAAATATACAAGAGTGGTTGAAACATTTTATGAGTGCACGGCGCAGATCTGTAGTTGCAAATCATACGGTTTATAATATAGAAGTTTATAAGAAGCACAGAAGGTACTTTCAGAAGTCTGGACGAACCAAGAGATCTGTCAACACGTCTTGGCCCATGGAGGAAATTGTCCGGGGTGTAGCCGTGAGTCCTTGAAGCGTCTGAATTAGAAAACCTACGTCATAATACGTGTGTTCTATAGGCTGCAGAGTGCGGGGATTTAACCCCAAGAAGAGAGTCTGGGCCGGAAGAAGAATTAGGCCCAGGGTATTCCTCTGCCGATCATATACAAGATAACACAAGTATCACCTAGTTACGTACAGCCGCATTGAGAGGCGAGCTCTGGCCGCAGACGTTGGGAACTCCACCCTTCAGCCCCCTCTCCAACTGTCTGGACCCGGGGAAGAATTGGTGTTTTACACTCCAAAACTAGAGGCGAGCTCTGGATTTTCTCGTCGGCGACGAATAAAAGAAATGAATAAAAATTATCTTAATTAAACAATAAATATTCGGTACCTGTCTATCATTTCTCCTGAATACTTTGTTAGAATACTCACATTTGGTGGAGGTGCCGGGTCAGACTTGCAAGTTCTGCGCCCGGGTTAGAACTAGGACCATCATTTCACTGAAGATCGTAACAGGCGAGAATAGTGGTCTTAAAACTCCATATTTTTGCGCACTTGGGTCTATGCTGAGGGTCGCGGGTTCAAATTTTACTCTATTTTTATTTAAAAAAAATTAATTTTAACTCAATATTTCACGTTTTAACTATGTGTCGGCAATTATTTGTGTAACAGGAGGTTGATATGCAACTATTGTAATGTGACTTAAATAATTAATAATCATTTAAGATGTTAAAAAAAACTTTTGTATGAAGCCTGCCCAGGGTGCAATTCATGCCCCTCTCCAGGTGTCTAACTAGGTATGTTGCGGATAGAATATTGTGAAGGGTTGTTCGAGGGCTGTTTAAGAGGACTAAATCCCTTGCATTCGCATTTACGACAGAGGAAATCCTCGGAAAAAACCTTCAGTTAGGATTGCCGGTCTCGACGGGATTTGAACCCGGGACCTTCCAAATCAGAGTCGCGCTCTTAACGTTCGAGCCAACACTGTCGGTTAAAAGATGTTAAAATGATAAAATCTCGGAAACGTCTAGGGACTAGATTAATTCATCAATACACGCTAAAAAAATTTAAACTCCTTATTGATATTTTTTTCATTATTTCTGGAATGATTTACACAAAATCAGTAACACTAACGGGAGTGTTTCCCGATTAAAACAATTGAGAAACTACATTCTTATATAAATTTTCGTGTTGTATTTTCCTATCATACTCAACTCTATTTTATAAATATTTTTTTCTTTATCAACTTCGAAAACAATGTTATAATAAACCACAAACACACCAAAAACCCATTCTGATAATTAATCTCTCAAACATCAGCTAGCAATTAGGAAAGTACTCCCTGAAACTAGAGGCGAGCTCCGGGCTCTCTCAAACACCCGTGAGACTTAATTACTTTACCTAAATATCTCAGGCAGCGCAATATGACCTACCCGGTTGAAGCGCCCTAGTTTCTCACATCGTCATTCAATGGGCAAATGAAACAGACTCCTGTCAGAAATGTTTGTGAGATTATATGTGATGGATGTATATTTTACATTACAAACCAGGTACAACTAATTCTATGTTTATTTTATTAACAGCGTACTCTGTGGTGGCTTGGTGATGGCAGAGGGGGGGGTAATAAACCCGGGTGTGCCGGGGAGGGGTGGGGGGTACGGCACACCGTTGTACACCAAGGTCCACTACATCTCCGCCACCTGTACACTAATCCGTGCAGTGTCTGGGTTGTTTGTCTCTATTCAATAGACGGCTGTGTTGAAGAACATGTTTTGTTATGTGCGACGCGCTACGATGAAGACGATAATTAAAATCACCGAGAAGAAGATAAAACAATGTGAAGCAGTGGATAGTTTTGTATCGTGTAATTCTAGAAGCAGATTTATTGTTTTGTTTAGCCGTAACTTTCACTAAAACCTTGAGTCAGGATTGCTAAGCTCAACGGGAGTTGAACCTCGGACCTCCTGAATCAGAATCGCGCGTTTAACGCTCGAGCCAACACTGTCGATCCTTGTTAACAATATCTCTCTCTCTTCGAATAAACAGAGCTTATGTTTCACATTACCCAAAGCATAGTTCCAATGTAAACTTACCCGGCCATTATGAGACTTTCCTTCCCATATCCCATTACACCGTAGCGCACAATGACCTGACGGTTGACGCGCCCTAGTTTCTCACGTCGTCATAACACAAATCACAAAACACAACAAACACAATTAAGTAACTTACAATGTCCCCGTCTGGACCCGGGGTAGAATCTGGCCCAGAGCATGGTTCTGCTAGTCGTAAAAGGAGATGAAAGAAATAAAGACAACCTATAGGAAACTTCAGCTCGCAATTAGGGGAGTACTCCTTGAAACTAGAGGCGAGCTCTGGCTGTCGTTGACGGAGACACCTCACCTTCTTTTTACGTCTTCCCGGACAATAACGAGCATGACAAATAGTATGACGACCGCAACGTAAGAACCCCACTTCCTCCCCTTACCCATGGCTGGTTATGACCAGCATGGCCCCTCCTTCCCAAATCTCCTAGGCTAGAGTGGTGCATTCTTATCTCTAACGGTTGATGTGTCCTTAATGCAAATAAACAAAAATCCAAATAAACTCAAAATAACTTTCCATCAAGTTTCTCTATAGTTTCTCCTATCTTTCTATCTAAATTGTGACAGGAATATAATATATAGTCATATCACTAAGAGCACAACAAACAAAAAAAGCTATGATGGCAATATGTAAGCGCCAATTCGTTTGTTTTCGTCGGTATTTTCTCGTCATTCATTTCCCTCGGTGCAGCTCTATTATTTTATTTGTATTTCCTTTTCCTTAGAAAACAAAATAATCATCAAACACACCATACACTAATTTCTTTAACTTCCAATAACACAGACGGCTTATTATGACCTAACAGGTTGAAGCGCCCTAGTTTCTTACGTCGTCGTTCATTCTTCTAACTTATCCAGACCTACTCCACATTTGCCTCGTTCTTCTCTTCGACATCGCCTGTGAAATAGAACAGACAAACTAGACTCTCTTCATATCGTTTATGGCAGTGGTTCCCAAACTGTGGTACGCGTACCCCCAGGGGAACGCGAAGAGTTTCCAGGGGGTGAGCGACAAAGTCCAGCGTAACCAAACATTATTTGTTACTGAATCATCAAAGTCATGGATATTTGTTAAAAGCAACTAACTTGTGAAAAACATATTAATGCTGTCTGTCCATGTAGGAATATATTTTATAAATTCAATGGCGCTGCCCAAACTCGTTCAATAAAAAGCAAAGCCTGTACAGTTTCGACAACGCAGGCTTCATGAACTTCAAGGTAGTGTGATAACAATGCGATTGGTTACATTTAGTGACGGTCAAAATGCTTTTATCTCCTGAGTTACAAACAGCTCAAGCGGGGAAAAAGCGGGAAATGTTGACTGTTGTTTGTTTTTAGAAGGGCGGGGTACGTGGTTGAAGCCAAACTACTCAGGGGGTACAGTGGCTGGAAGGTTTGGGAACCACTGGTCCATGCGAACAGTTTAATAAAGATTAATTTACAAATCATCAATATTACTCGCGCTTCTTGTTGCGTTGTGAACGCTTGGCGTCCCCCGTCTGGGCCCGGGTAGAATCTGGCCCAGAGCGTGGCTCTGCTAATAGTACAAGGCGAGGAAAGTGATAAAGTCATCTAGCAAACATCGGCTAGCAATTAGGGGAAAAGTCCCTGAAACTATAGAGGCGAGCTCTTGCAGTCGTCCGTCGGTTCTCCTCCCTATCGCCTTGACGACCTCCCCGACGAGGACGACCATGACAGCACAAACGATGACAAAGAAGATGACGACCCGCGTCTTGAGAACCCCCAGCTTATTTCCTTCTCCGTGGCTGGACTCTCCTCTTCATGGCCCCTAGACTAGAGTGACGCATTATTACCTAACAGTTGACCTTCCTTCAATCCAAATAAACCTGAACAATCCAAATAAACTAAACTTAACTATCATGATAGTTTCTTTTATGACTAAAAAACAATATAATCATCAAACCCACAACAAATTATTTAATTTACTAACGATATCACGGGTGCCGCAATGTGACCAAACCGGTAAAGCGCCCTAGTTTCTCTCGTCTTAGTTAAATAATACTAATTCATTACATCCCACACGTACATGTTAAATTCCAAGTGTGTGTAGGTCAAATCATGTCAGGCAGATCCCAGCATTTTTATCATTGATTAGTCCACATCTTATTGGAGGATGACAACATCGTCTCAATGGAACGTCACTGAACTCATTATACAACGCGCACGGTGGGTGATCTCTCCAACCCGAGTCCAATACTTCTATACTATACTACATTCTGTAAACACTTCTATTATGTTTATAAACGTCTCAGCTGCATGCAGGCTGTTAGGTAATGTTAACTTGCCTAGAATACTCTTGGGTGAGTTGAGATAATATAAGAAGAAGAACTTCTTTCAAATGCTAACGGAGACAAACATTCGTACTTCCTCATTCAAAATTACTTATTTTACCAAATGTAATTCACATCAAACATACATTTTTATTCAAAGCATGATGTTTCTTTTGCTGTTACTTTTATCTCCATCATTTATATATTTTTATTTAAAAACAATGAAATCAACAAACACGCCATACAATAATTTTAATAGCTCAATATCACAGGCGGCGCAATATGACCTAACCGGTTGAAGCGCCCTAGTTTCTCACTTCGTCGTATGTCATTAGCTACGTACTCAGCTGGAGCTGCCCTTGTTCCTGGTTGGTGATGAACCCCCTCCTCGGGACTCGACTGGAGCTGCAGATTCCCAGTTCAGTTTATAAACTAGTTTTGTCTGGTTGTGCAAAGTCCTCTTCAGCTGAAATGTTGTGTGCGTCGAGGAATGTGGTGCGTGACATTTGAACGTACATTGTCACTAGCGCGTTACATGTACGTGCCTGATCACTGTTTGTACAGGGCCAACACACGGTTTTATCTCTGACTTCTCAAGACAAAGAATGTGTTTCACCCCCACACTGCCCTGTAGTTACGTGATTGGATATTTAGAAGGATTTACTGTTGTATTATTAACCTTGTCTGGGCCCGGGGTAGAAAATAAAGACCAAGACTACAGGGTTGGCTTGATTGCTTTGGATACTGTTTCCCACTGAAAATCAGTTTTATGACTGCGTGTATGGACTCTAAATAGGAATTTATTTATTAATTTTCTGATGAACTAAATGTACGTCTAAAAGTGATCCACTCCTGGCAGATATTTGTTTGACAATCGCGCGTGCGGAGCGGGTTTCCAGGTTTTCAAGTTTCCTCGATAAAACAGTTAGATAACGTTGAAACCACCACATACACTTCCACGTCTATAAGTGTAGGCCAAACAGGTATCACTGTTCCCAGATGTGACACATGTGATGTAACTTTAACTGTACATCATATGCAAGCAGAATGTACCAAACATGATGCCTTGCGCACGCAATTTGATCTCTCCCAATCATATGACGATATTTTTACATATGATACCGGCGAAAAACTTTTAACATTTCTCATTCAAAGTTATTATATTTCTCCCCGAAATGTCGTCGGGGACCTTACCCCTTCTCTTGATGACCCCCCGACGAAGATGACGACAACGACACTACGAACGATGACAAAGACAATGACGACCGTGACGTGAGATTTCTCCCCCTTTCTTCTTCTACCCGTGGCTGGTTCTGAACAGCATAAGACCTTTCCTCCACAGCATTCATAGCCGAATAATTTTGAAGTAGAGCTTGGCTGCTATTTATTATTTTTTATTACAAATTTTTGTTTTTGTGGGGGGTATCCTTTTAACAAGAAACTCTATCTGACTTGCGAAACTATTCCTAGCTTGGCCCAAAGCATGGCTCTGCTAAGGCGAGGAAAGAATCTATCTCGCAAACATCAGCTAGTAAATAGGGGAGCACATTGCTTCCCAAAACTAGAGGCAAGCTCTAATAGTCGTCGTCGTTGACCTCTCCCACTTCCCTTGACGACCTTCTTGACAAATGACGACGATTTTTACAACACGAACGATGACAAAGACGATGACTACCGCGTTGCGAAATCCTCCGCGTTCCTCCCCCTACCCGTGACTGGTTCCGACCAGCGCTAGGATTTTACTCCTGTATCCCCAAGGCGAGAGCGGCGTATTTGACCTGACGGTTGACGCGCCCTTAATCCTTAAAACTTGGTTTTATTACTGAAAATATTCTTCTCGTTGATGTTTACCTATGGATATGACAACGTCGACAAACTTGTTAAAAAACCCGTATTCGAAGTAATTTGTTTTACCATAATTAATTATCTAAACTGTTCATCTTTTTAACAAAATTATATAATTTTTATAACTTCTATCTTTATTATATTCTATTACTTTTAATTGAGAAAACAATTTAAAAAACAAACACAAAATTCAGTTCTTAAACATACAATGCCACAGGCCGTGCAATATGACCTTTCCGGTTCGAGTGCCCTAGTTTCTCACGTCGTCGTGTTGTGTATGACTCCACATTGGTTTGGAACACTACTCTTGCAGGGAATCACAGGTGGTTTCAACTAATTGGTGTATGCGGTTCCTTTCATTTCTGTACGAGCAACATAACTCCCATAAACTAGTGGCGAGCTTTGGCAATCGTCGTCGGGAACGCCTCTTATTTCAATTGATGACCTTACAGACGACAATGGCAATTACACAAAGAACGATGGCAAAGACGATGATGACCGCATCATTAGAACCCCCTATTCCCCTCCCTACCCGTGGCTGGTTCTGACCAGCACGGGCCCCTTCTTCCCACATGCCCTAAGCTAAAGTGGTGCATGATGGCTTAACGGTTGACACGCTCTGTATCCAAATAAACAAATAAAAACAAATCCATCCAATCTAAGCCTCCCTATTCTTGTCTTGTTTCAGGTGTCCACGGCTTCAGTTGATGTAGTCGCCAACCAAGTTCCGCGCTCAGACAACCAGACGTGAAAGGTTCGTTGATTTGTCCTGTCTCAAATTGTTTTAACACATTTCTCAATACATCGGAAACGTGTCATATAATAGGACGGTTGTGATTTAGTCTTCTATGATATGTAAACGGCGACAAACTGTCTTTATTTATAATTTTTATACTCATTTTCATTGCATTTCAATTTTTAATAAAATAAATAACTAAACCCCTCTTTGGCTATCTCGGTCATCTTTATTATATTTTATTATTTTATTAACTTAGAAAACAATATAATCATCAGACACCATGAATTCAAATAATTAACCTTACAATAACACAAGCTGCGCAATATGACCTAACCGGTTGAAGCGCCCTGGTTGTTCACGTCGTTCTAATAGTTCTTGATTGGCCGCTTTGATTTAAAGTCCTCCACTGAAAATCAGTTATATAACTGGGTGGATAGTCTCTAAATACAATTTATTTATTTATTTATTATACTTTATTTTAATCTACGAGATCCGTGTGCAAAGTTTAGTTTCAGAAATTGTCTACAAAGCACGCTAGTCTCTCAATTCCTCACCAGGTAGCGTGCGAGTCGCAAGTTATTCCGAGATCACTCTAACTCTGAGCAAAGAGATAGTCATACGTAGCGTGTGAGACTCTGATGAGGGAGGTCACGGGCTCGAATCCACCACCGGCAATCCTGATTTAAAGTTTTCCCCGAGGTTTTCTTCAGAAGTTAATGTGAATGCTGGTAGTGAGTCCTCTGTAACAGCCCTCGGGCATTCCCTTATCATATAGACATCATCCAGAAATTAAAAAATCTATCTCAGCGGGGTATCAGGACCTACGGGAGTGTTTCCCACTTAATGAAGTTGAGAAACCTTCTTATTGTTACCTTACACCCTCAAAACCTGGTTAGTCACCTTCACCGGCCATCCTTACTTAAAAGTGTTATTCACACGGTAGCGTGAGAGTCGCAAGCAATACCGTGTTAACTCTACTTCCAGTTTGAACAGAGCGCCGTATACTTCGTGTTCGTCTGGTCCTGAGTTTGAACGTTCAGCTGTGCGTTATGACCTCACGGTTGACGCGCCCTTTACACAAATAAACTAAAAACATTCAGTTGATCATCAAAGGTTATATGATGCTTTTCGCACGCAATTAGATCTCTTTCAATCATATGACAATAGCTTCTATCATGATAACGGCGACAAAGTTTCTTAATATCTCATTCGAACCCAGCAAAACGTAATAATTGTAAAGTGATGGCTACTTGCCGGCACTTCGGCGAGCACCTGAAAAGTGTCGATCCATCAATGGCAAACCATTATGTGACAGGCATAACCTAAACATTCATCCATCAAATTAATTTTATTTTCCCACAAATGACTTACTTCTCTTTTGCTATTATTATCATCTCTAAATTATTATTTTCTTTAATTAACGTTGAAAACAATATAACAAACAAACAACAAACGCATAATTTTAATAAACACATCACAGGCTGCGCAATATAACCTAACCGGTTGAAGCGCCCTAGATTCTTATGTCGCCGTTATAAATTTTCCACTACGGTTACGTTCAAGTGAGCCACTCCTGGCGAATATTTGTTTGATAATCTCGCATGTTGGGCGGGCTTCCTGGTTTCCAAGTTTCCTTGATAAAATAGTGACATTACTTTGTAACCACCACATACACTCCCACGTCTATTAGTTATATAAAATTAACTTTTAAACTATGAACGTATTTTTTAAACTTGCATATAAAGGAGGTTGTAGTTTAGGCCAAACACGTATCACTATTACCAGATGTGACACAATGTGACGTACCTCTAACCTTACATCATATGCTGGCAGAATGTAACAAATATGATGCCTTGCGCACGCAATTTGATCTCTCCCAATCATATGAAAGAACTTCTATAGTATGATAGCGGCGACAAACTTTATTCATTTCTCATTTTAATTAATATATTTCAAAAAATAAGATACACCCATTCCCCCTATTTTTGATTCAAATAAATATTTTTAATTTGTTGTTACTATTGTCATCAAACACAACATAAAATTCATTCATTCACTTACGATATCTCAGGTGGCGCAAATGGCATAACCGGTTGAAGCGCCCTATTTTCTCCGTCGCCGTCAGAACGATGTGTTATACTTGCTTGTTTTGTTGTTACTTGTTTTCGGTAGGGCCCTAAAGTTTACCAATTACAAAAGCCAATGAATTGGGTAACAAGCTTTAAAAAAATTGTCCCCACATCTTATTCCAAAGGCGCAAAAAAAAATTCCAAAGTTAGAAAATTTCGAAGTGCAATTTTAAAAAATTTCGGCTTCCCTTGGTTTGATTTGGGCAAACCAAAAGCACATAAATGTAGACGAATGAAGAAGATATTTTAATAAAATTAGTTTAAAAACCTTTGTTCGAACCCGGTATAACTAGATATCTTCGAATACGATCCTTAACACTTTTTGTGCAGTTGGATTTTTCATTCTAAATCGTGAAAAGCATGGTACACATTTTTTCTATAACCACGGATGGTGTAAGGACCTAGATCGGATTTTTACGAGAATGTAGATACCAAACATGACGCATTTTGTAGCATTTGTATATTTGTTATGGACCGACCAAAATTAAAATGGTACCCGTTTTAAATAACAAATCATAATTTTCTATCTCACGGTGTTGCCGCGCCCAAAGAGGCTTCGCACCAGAACGCCGACGGTACCGGTGGGTTCGGAATCTGTCCGGGTACAAGCACCGTTAAGGGTTTTAGGACCGTTCAATACTTTGGCCGGGGCGACGATAAACATTTTACACTGACTCACTCACCAACTCGCCGATCTACCGAAGGTTATGGAACGTGTTCGAAGTTCTAAACCAACCAAGCGTATGATTCCAATGGCTAGACTCATCAAATGGCAAAACTATGATTGAGAACTCTAATTACTCCCTTATAACTTGACGAAATCGTTCCAAATAAGCGGCAGTTATCTGAAGTGTTTACATATATATCTACTTTACAGATTAATAATCAGACATTAATGGTCTTAATAGGGAATATTCCACTTAATATTTTATATTTAATTTAATTCTTATTCATGTCTTAATAGTCACTGCACTTTTTTTTATTTAAAAAAAATGTTTTTTGTGTAATTTAAACAAGAAGTAAATTGGACCCCCAGTTTGCGCGCCAAAAACGAGCGTGCGCCATCTTTGGACGGTACTACGTCATAACTGTGTTGAGTCAAGGCCAATTGGAAACTAAATGTACGTATGTTTGTACGTCTTTACATACAGACGGCGGTGATCGCCCATCCGCTCAACACAAACAACTCCACAGGGATGTACATTTTCACCGTCTTTTGTTTTTCTTTTTTCGTATGTGACGGGAGATTTCGCGAGATCATTGAGATAAAGAATAACGAGCATTTTGTCTTGAATTTTTGCATAGCCTAGGACTATCATGGTATTTTTTTATCTACAATAGGCTTTAATTAGTCATCAAAGTAAGGTTTTTGTGCGGGATGTGTGTCAGAACATGAACGTGCAGGCCTAGGGTTGGCAAGTTAAGCCTAGCCCTTACAGAAAAAAACTACTGGTGTTTTAGTAGTTTTCAGTAGTTGTCAGTAGTAAAACTACTGACAACCACTCAATCCGTATAGTTTTACTACTGATGTCAGTAGTTAACTACTGAAGGTCCCAGTAGTTAACTTCTGAGCTTGAGTAGCTAACTACTGAAGTGCCAGTAGTTAACTACTGAGTCCGAGTAGGTAACTACTGGCCTCAAGTAGTTCACTACTCAAGCTCATTTGATCATTGGAATTCATTGGAATTCATGCAGATATAATTGATTTTTTGCTAGGTTATCCTGAAACAAAAGTACGTTTTACAATTTCAATAATTGGTAGTGGTAAGGGAAACGTTGATGAATAGATAAAAAGAATTTCTTTATTGCATTCTTAAAGAACTGGATGTTAAAATTTAAAATCAGAATCATGGACAGGCCTAATATTTCAATTTAATGAATTTATGTATTTGTGATAATTTTGAGCGCAATTTAAAAATTATTCCTTGTGAAAATCGCAGTTTTACGCTTTTTTTATTCTTCGACTTTAAAACACCTACATGCTTTATCCAATAATTATAATGTAGTGTAATGTGCGCCCCTGATCCTCATGTCGTCGTCGTAAAATTAAAACCCAGCGTGACTCGCAGGCCATAGCAATGGGAAAACGAAATCAATATTAATACCATCTGCATAACAGATGGCAGCTCAATACACCAATTACGCTCATCTAACAACGCGCCTGAAAAGCGTTTGTAAAACTAACAAGTAATATAATAACTTACACGTTTGAATGGTGGCGCGTGTATTTATGTTGTAAAAATAGTTGTCGATGCTGCTACCTAGCGGTGATCTGCGTCACTTCAACTAGTTAGTTCACAAAAGTGACCACAGATCGAAGACTTGGCACTGTCAATATTATGAATTTTGAATTTATGAATAAACTAATTAATCTTGATTGGTGAACTTGACACAAGGGTTAGGCCTAGGCTAGGCCTAAATCAAATTGGGGTTACCTGGGTGAATAACGTATTAATAGGCCGGGCCTAGCTCCTTAGACTTTGCATGATTTCGTCCTAGCTTCTAGTCCACCTCGCATTTCATACACCTTATAGCATGCTCGCGAGTGCATTCCACGACGCATATTTGTTATAGTATGTTATTGAACGTTTAGTTTAGCCGATTCAACTCCTGTTTTGCTGAAATAGCATCTTGTTGCTCACGAAATGCACTTCAATGGATTTTATAGGTTATGAGACGGCACGAAAGTAAACACGGGACACGGAGGATTTTAAGCAGAGAGTGGCTATACACTGTATCCATGTGGTTGCAAAATAATTGTCTTGTTTCCTCAGCTGTCGTAAAGCTTACAGACTTGAAAAACAAATGCGCAACAAACAGAGCAACTATTTTTATGTCTTTTTTATGCCCATTTTAGTTTACTTTTACTGCAGTTTGACAAAACTATGTAATTTTTGATAAAACATGGCAGCCGGTAGCACTGAATGGCCACTCTATGACGTTAACTCATCTACTAGCAACAAGGTTCGGATCCCGTTTGTGAATTGGCGTTTAGTGTTCACCCCCTAGACTGTTGTACTTTAGTATAATCTTTGGCTCGTGCAAGAATGGCTTCCTTTCTAGCAGGCATTTTTCACGTCATTTTCAACATTAAACATTCGATTTTGGGCAGATCAAAGTGTTATATCGTCAATATAAGTGCGGCAAGTGATTTCTTGATGGTCTGGGCTCAGGTGAGTGCATTTTGATTTTCGCCAATCAAACTTTTATTAGTCGAAATCGACTTGTAAATCTTTCTTCAATATTCGCCATTTCCTGGGCGTTTCCAAGTCAAATAGTTTTTCATAAAAATGGAGGCGAAAATACTCCGAACGCGGTTAAAGTTGATTTCCGAGTATCAGGAGTTCATGTCATTTAGGAGGTAATTATACGTTTCTATCTTTGGATGAGACATGTAAACTAATCCCCATTTCCTACCTATTTCCTATACCCGCCAATCTCGGGCAGCACCGCAACTTCATACTAGTTCCTACAACCACCAGCCAGGCAGTATGGTAGTTTGCAGACGTCACCGACAGGTGGCAGAGCCGTGCTCATCTCAGACCATTTCTTGAAACAACAATTCAAATTTCAAAGGAGGTTCTAAACTGTTTTACTTAGTAATTATTATTCATCCACAGAATAAAAACGTTATTTTTTAAACACGTATTTATTTACTTTTCCTCATTGAATACGAGTAGGTAACAGAAGCAGTGAGAGTCCACTGGCAGAAATAGCATGTCGTTATGATGGGGGACTGTTATGCAGCCGGCCCTGGTTCGATCCCCGTCTGAACAAACTTTTTTACACTTTTTAACCTACATATTATTATCGAGGGTGCCCAAACATATATAATGAGTCGAGTCATTTGGTTTTATCGTGATTTTTTTTCTAAATATTTTTTGTACAAAAATGCAACTGTTATAATTTTCAATAAATCCAATAATCCCTCAATAATTATTTCCAATATTGTTTGCTCAATAGTTATTCCAAATTAATCATCGGGCAGAAAATCAATGATTGTTTTAAAAAGATTGAATGATTATTTTTTCGTGTGGGGACCCCCTACTAGGCTAGGGCTAGGGCTAGGCCTAGGCCTATCTCTAGAGGCCCAGGTTTTAGACTGGAGGAACAATCTGAATATTGGGGTGTAGAGCCTGGCCCTGGAGCAATTCTAAAGCTTACTAGGCCCTAGCTAGCCCTTTGGGCCTATACAAAATACAACAGCTATCTCAGATACCTGACAACAGTATATTATGTTGGATTCTGGTCTAGGCGTTTTATTTAATAATGTATTGATATATATAATATGTTCCGCAACACAATCATTAATAAATGTGTCACAAGGATGGCAGAGAAGAGCCTAGATCCAAATACACTTGGTGACTGCCAACCTTATAACAATATATATTTGCTGTTATTAATATAACAACAAGAAATATAAACAACATTTTGACCATGACAACACAATATATGTTCGTTAACAAAGCTGACGACCGCGACGTTAGACCCTCCCCTCCCTGCCCGTGGCTGGTTCTGACCAGCATGGGACTTTCTTCCCAGGCGCATTATGACCTTACGATATAACTACTAAATTATAATATTTATAATTTTATTATTTAATAAATTTAAAAACAATGTTTTAACACAAACAAACTAACAACAAATTATTTTTTAATTAACAAATAAACAAACAAACATCACATGCGGCGCAATTTGACCTACCTGGGTGAAGCGCCCTAGTTGCTCACGGCAACATGACTTGCTTCCTCTTATCATGTTTTTAGTTTAAGTTTTAGTTTGCGTGCAATAAGTAACATTTTACTTCTGCTTATTATACAGAACCGGGTATAGTTACCCTTAAAAGTAGAATGAACAATTATTCCAGAGGAGACACGCTTTACGCCATTATTTGGCAGAATTGAAAGAGGGGGGCTTAGCTGTCGTTAGCCGAGTTTTGCAGCATGGAGCACGAAAGACTTGACGAGAGAACGGGTTCGAATTCGGGATCCCAGTTCATTGCTAGGTCATCAAGGCCTCTATGGCCCATTGCGTCTTGTTGATGTAAACATTTTGATGAGTGAGGCTATTGAGATGATGATCGGATCAGTTGACAAAGCTGTGAGGGCGTCAACTATTTCGTCTATTATGGTAGAAACTGAGGCTCGGGGTGTATTTGAGGCTGTTGGTTCAGATCTGGGTTGGGCTGGCGGCGAGCAGCTGGGGGCGATTTAAGTTATTAACAACGTCTGCAAATGAATGTTGAGGGTTGAGTAGAATAACTGGTGGCAGGTTAATGTGGTCAGGGGACTTTTTGTAGGTTCGACGAGTGTACTGAGTGCCTTGTGAAGTACGAGCATCCAGGGCGCGGAGATAGGTAGGGCATTTGCGATAGGACGCAGGATGGTCTTGTTTACAATTGAAGTACTTGGCGTGTTCGGATGGAGACTTTGAGCAGTCTTTAGATGGGTGATAGTCGGCGCACTTGAAAACACCCGGCACAACGATGCAGAAGTGTGAAGAGTGCCCAAACTGCTGGCAGTTGAAGCACTGCTATGACAGCGCTCCACGGTAGCTCGGTGGTGGCACACGCGTTCCACCAGGTGAAGGGGACACCAGGGCCCCGATTCATGTACATTTTTATCCCGGTATAAGCAGATTTAGGTGGTATAAGTGCGGTATAACTCCGAATCCAATTCATGAAGACTTATCTTGCCTCGCACGGGGATAAGAAAATATGTAAACACGATGGCGGACATTTTAAAGTTTTGCGTCTATGTGTAAAACGAGAAAAGTTATCATTACTCTCATAAAACAAATCAGAAACCGTCTCGGGCCTAGGCCCAGATGTAGAAAATTATTCATAATACAACAGTGTAGGCCTAAAGTTCGATTAGGCTATAGGACTAGGTAAAAATTAGTACTAACATAACACGTTTGACAAGCCCTTGGCCTCTCCTAGGCAACCATAGGCCTGCACGACCTTGTTTTGACACACATCCCGCACAAATAACTAGTTTTGATTACTAAAAGCCTTATGCAGATGAACAATAGTATGATAGTCCTAGGCTACTCCAAAATTTACGGCAATAATACGCCTTTTCTTTTTCTTTTAATGATCTCACGCAATCTTTTGTCAATAAATAAAAATGTAAAACAAAAGATGGTGCAAATTTTTAGTGTTCTTTTGCAAATCTGCTGATGTACATGGCTGTGGAGTGCAGTGGAAAAAGCATTTGTTGAACTTGTTGTTGGATTGAAAATTTCTGATTGGATGAGAGTTGCTCAGACTTAACCAGGCCTTATCCTGTCATGTACTGCATTATACGTCCTTATACCACTTATACCGGGATAAATGTACATGAATCGGGGCCAGGGGGTTAACTTGAGTAGTGATGACGAACAGAGGCATCGGTTGTCTTCCTCCTCCTCCTTCTTCAGCTCGGTGTGTGAGTTGTCGCATGTCCAGGACCGAGACGCCCGGGCTCTGGAGGTCGGTGAGTGCGGCAGCTGTTTCCACTGTGGCAGAAATGCCAATGAGGACAAGCTGATTAGTTCTTGGTTCCGGCGTAGGGAACGTGTGAACCATTACTTATTTCCATTGAATTGTGTGATTTGGTCATGATAGGTTTTCCGGGAGTCAGTCTTTATTCTGAAGGCTGTCACTTGTTGATGAAATGGTTGTACTTTGCCGTTGGTAGAGGTACATGTGATGTACCTTTAATCGGTGATCAAATAAAGACTGAAAGTCCTTAATAATTCCTTGCGCATACAAAATGATATATGTCTTTCTATCATGTGATGGACGACGACAAACTTACTAGATAATATCTCATCTTAATAAAAGTTTTTAACCATATTGATTCACATCTCAAAACATTGTTTGTTTTTTCTTCAAAAAACTATTTTTTTAGTTGTCTCTAGCATTGCTCTCACTTTCTTTACTCTACAAACTGAGTTTATAATTATAAGAAAATCAAACACAACAAACTCAATCTATTATCTTTCAATATACTTACTTTACAAATACTAATTAAAGATATTCTCATTTACTTCAAATGTCAAAGGTGGCGCACAATGAACTTACTGGTTGACGCACCCTAGATCCTGATCATGTCGTTGAAATTCATTGTACTTCTTCATATGTTGAATACAAATGCGATGTTGATTATGTATTTAAAGTCTGCTATGTTTTTCTTTAAAGGATCTTAAAAACTTTTATCAAACAGCGTTAAATTGAACGTAATAATTTCTTATATGGAGTAGGTTCAGTTTCCATGATTGCCCTTGCACTTTCTATATAATATTGATTATTATTTAAAATGCGTAATTTTCCAGTTGTAAGCGCCCTGAAACTAGAGGCGAGCTCTGGCAGTCGTCGTCGGGGATCCTTCCCCATCCTCAGCATGGGATTTTCCTCTCTTACTTCCCTAGGCTAGAGTGGTGCATTATGACCTAACGGTTGACTCGCTCTTAATCTTAATAAACTTTAACAAAATTAATATGTCATCCACAAAACAACAACCAATTTATTTACTAACAATATCACATGTGGCGCCATATTGTAGACAATCTGCTAAGTCAGGGTTAACCAAAAGGGCTTAACCACCAGAACTAGTACATGGGGCGTAGCAAGGTTCTACCCTTTCCCTGACTCAGAGATTGCTCACCAAGACCGTACTGTGTTTTGAGGAATTCAGGATGAAAGATGAACATGGTTTTACACAGTTAAAAGACGTGTTTTAAACATGAAGAGAATGCCATATTTATTACACTCATAGATAACAGAAATCTGGATAAGACTGTGGTCTGACTAGCGTGGTCTCGAACCCTGGACTTCCAAGTTAATGACTTACAAATAACTGACTAGCAATCACTTATGTTGCCTGCTTACCAGGTTTCCCACAAGCTTTTAGTGGCGATATATGTATGCATTTATAATTTTATTAATATATATTTTCATATATATTTTATGGACCTACGGTTAGTAAATATATTTATAAAAAAAAATGTAAAAATAATAGTTTTAATAATAAAAATATTAAAAATAAAATAAAATACGTTTCAAAAATCTTATAATAGACTTACTGTTGCTGTTGAGTTAATATCTATGTAGTTCATGTAATTTAAGGTAACATGTAACCTAGTATTATTTATACCGCCACTGTTTATATCATGGTAAATTACAATACTTATTATTATTAGTTATATTAGTCCATTACCAGAGTAACTTCTACCCACCCACAAGTCTGATCTTCTGTGGGTAGTGGCCTCGATCAATTACCAATAAGTGTCAATAACCTAGCAACTTCCAGTTACACTAACCAATTATGACATGATAATATAATAATGCAATGTACATATTTTATATCACCTACAATGTATGACCTATAGGCCTATGAACAATATGATAAAATGGAAAATAAATTGAATTGAAAATTTGAATTGAACTGTCCGGTCCTTTACGGTTCTTCTGGTGTCTCTTCTCTCCCGATGTCCAAGGTGTAGGTCCCAAATCCTGGACTCCCGCCAAAGCGGGAGCTCCGGTAGTTCTTCCGTTTTCTAGCTCTGCGCACCTTCTTCTTTCTTGTAGAATCCCCAGTCTGTCTCCACGGTCTCTCACCGACCCATCATTAAATACTTGTCCTTCCGTCATTCCCCCACTCTCTTATCTTACAATTCCCAGGAGTGTTTATGTCGTACTTACGCCCTAGTTATTCAGCTCATTGTTGTTCAACTCAGCATTCTTGGATAAACAACATGTTTTAACTTTCGTTACCACAACTCCAAGCTCAGCACTAAACGTTCGAAGTCACACAAACATTTCTGTTTACATCGGTTTCATAACCTTGCAACTATGAACAATAATCCTCTGTATTTGCACCAAATCCCCCAAATCCCTCTACCTTCCTTACAATATAAGCTTACATTAGCTACCATGGAAACTAAGTTTTAAAAATACGATTTAGGGAATAATCAGACCTCCCCATCACTTAATTCAGATTTCAGAATGTTGTTTGTGGGTTAATAAGTTTTTTTCTTATTTTAATGATACCAACTGTTCTGATTTTGGTATGTGCGGTAGAATTGGCCCAGAGCATGGTGGCTCTGCTAATTTTACAAGGAGATTCAAGACAAGGAAACCACCTCGCAAACATCAGCTCGTATAAGAGGTGAGTATATTTACTCCTCTAAACTAGAGGCGAGCACTGGCAATCGTCGTCGGGGACCCTGCCCCCTTCCCTTGACGACCCCTCGACGACGATGACAATGACACAACTGACCCCACTGAAAATCAGTTATATAACTGAGTGGGCAGACTCTTAATAAAAATTTATTTTATTTTATTTATTTAACGATGACAAAGACGATGACGACCGCGACGTGAGAAACCCCCTTCCTCCCCTTGCCCGTGGCTGGTTCTGACCAGCATGGGCTCCTCCGCACCCCCACCCCCACCCCCCTAGGTAAGAGTGGTGCATTATGACCTAACGGTTGACGCGTCCTTAATCCAAATAAACCAATCTGGCAATCGTGTTGAGGACACCTTCACTTTCTCTTGAAGACCGCCCCGACCGGCGGCCCCAAAACCGGCCCCAAATATTGTTTCTTTTGCTATAACGAATATCTTAATATATTCTATTATTTTCTAAACTTAGAAAACAATTCTAAAATCTTCACACAAACTATAATTCCTCATTTTCCTGTTGAGAGCCCTAACACAACACTAACTATTTATAACCTCATTTCCTTAATTAACAATATTAAAGGCGGCGCAATATGACCTATCGGGTTTGAAGCGCCCTAGTATCTCATGTCGTCGTTTAGAGTAATCATGCCGCTTCTCGTTAAATGTAGGTATCAAAAACAATTCTATTTATTTTGCGCGATATCTTTCAAAAATATTAATAAAATACATGCATTGCAACATATGCATGCAACATATATATTATTAATTATTTTAGAAAGATTGAAACAAGGCATATTTCGTAATTTTGTGTCTCGAATAATGGCAATACTAGAGATTTATTACATTTTCAGCGACAACCAATTTTCCCCCTTCTTAGCCTTTTTTTGTAGAAGTTTATTTCCAATATTCTCTAAAAAAATCATTATTTGTCCCATTTGGCACGGGGAAAAAGTGCATTTTTTTATATTCACCCCCAAAAAATTAAAAAATTAGTCAAATTGGAAAAATACAATTTTTACCCGGATAACGCTTTGGAAGTGCTGGTATTACATGTAGAATAGACAAACAATAATAACCCCCCCCCCCCCGTGTCTGATTATGACCAGCATTGGACCTTTCTTCCCGACTTCTTATAGGCTTGAGTGGAGCATTATGATCTAACGGTTGACGCACCCCAAATCCAATTATCCAAATTAACTAAAAAAAGACACGACCATGACAACACGAACGATGACAAAGACGATGACAATTACGGCGTGAGAACCCCTCCTTTCCTCCCCCCACCCCCTGACCGTGGCTGGTTGTGACCAGCATGGGACTTTCCTCCCCACATCCCCTAGACTTAAGTGGAATACTAACTGTATAGGTGTCATTTAAAATTGTAAAATAAACCTAAATAAAACAATTGCGCACTATTTTCTTGTGCGGCGAACCACAAACGCGTTATTTGGCACAGCTGCGTAGGAAAATAATGGCCAGTATTTAACAGGCGGTGGATAATGCATTGTTGATGAAACAACATCCAACGCCATCTTTGTCTGTCTTGGTCGCATTTCGCACTTTCCAAGTCGTGTTTTATTTCTCTGGACTTAATTACATTTCATTTTGTAATTCGGGAAGAAGATTTAATTAATATAAGTGTTGGTTACAAAGGAAAAAGTTCTGTCTAAGTTTGGATGTGGTTTGTTAGACGTGATTTCTTAGAGATAAGTAAAACATCATTGATTTGAACATCGGTGTAGTCGTCTAGACCTAGGGCCTTGGCTGGTTGGTTTAATCATCTGCCGACAATAGGCCCATTCAGCAAACCATACTTGGGTTTAACAGTGTTGTACTTTTATCCAGCAACTCCAGGCATTTTAAAAACCCAAACACCAACATCTTACCCACGCTTACCTCTTAAGCAGGGACAAGATTGCCCTAGGTGTGACACAATATGTGACGTTATGTCTTGCGACTCCAACTCCAGCTTAGTCAACCATATGAGAAACTGTTTTCTTACGACCACAGCGACCAACATATTACATTTTAGGAATAAAGTACCACGATGTGAGACCCCCCCCCCCCTTCCTACCTCCCACTACCCGTGGCTGGTTCTGACCAGCATTGACTTTCTTCCCCATATCCTCTAGGCTTCTGTGTGCATTATCACCTAACGGTTGACGCGTCCTTAATCCAAAATAAACGAACCGATGATATGAAGAAGTCGCAGTGACAAACTTAGTAAATTCCTCATCTAAAGTGATTTGTTTAACCAAATAAAGTTCACATTACACACTACTCCATCATTATTCCACATAAAGTTTTTTTCTGTTAACACTTTCATCTGTGAAATTTTCTGTTCTTTATAAACTATGAGAACAATACAACCATCAACTACATCATAAAATCATCCAATTAACTTACAATATCACAGACGGTGCATCATGACCTAACCGGTTGAAGCAACCTTAATCCAAATACAAGAAAATTAATCAAAATTAACTTAGAAAACAATTTATAAAAATCTCTACGAAAATGTAGTTTATTGTTGTTTCTACTTTCTGCATCTATGTAATTAGATTTATTTAGTTGTCCTCCTTTGTAAATCAGTTTTTATAACTGAATAGGATAGACGTTAAATAAATAAATAAATAAAATAAATAAATAACAATATCTAATTCCATTAATTGTCTTACAAAATCACAGGCGGCGTTACAAGGACCACCCGGTTGAAGCGCCCTACTGTTTCTTACGTCGTTCGTAGATTAGAAAATCTGTTGAAGAACTTCTTTCATTTGATTGTGGCGAAAAAACTTTCAGAAATTCTCATTCAATGTAATTTATTTATCAAAATTTTATTCAATTAAATAAAAAAAAAAATTATTTTGCCATTAGTTTACTATCATCGCCATAATTCTATTTTCTAATATAAACTTGGGAAAAAAGAAAATCTTTCAACACACCATAAGCTAAATACAGCAAACAAAAAAAAAAACAAAAGCAAATGCTAATTAAAATACATTCTTTTTTTACTTAAAATGTCACAGGCGGTACAATAACCTAAAACCGGGGGCGCGCCCTGGATCTGATCATTCGTTTTTAATATCCTGTACGATACTTATGTAGAACATACATTACATTTTAAAAAAAAAAGGGAAAAATTTTTATATAACAGGTTTTCTCAGAACTAAGCAGTTTTTTTAAGCTCTTTTATTTTTTTGAAAATTAATATAAACGTAATAATAGTTTAGATCCAGTAGTATAGTTTTCAGGTTGCTTTTTGCACTTCGTTGATATAAATAATTTTTAAAAAATGTGTTATGTTCTAATTGGTAGGGCCTTTTAGAAACTACAGGTGAGCTTCTAATGGTCGTCGCGGGGGGATCCTCCCCTTTCCCTTGAGCCACCCGACGACGAAGACCATGACATCACAAAACAAGTCTTTAAGGCATGACGACCGTTCGTGATAATTCCCCACCCTAGGTGGTTCTGCCCCAGCACGGGACTCTCCTCCTCACACCCCCTAGGAAAGAGTGGGCATTATGCCCAAAAATTTTTGAGGCACCGTCTTTAAAAATAATCCCATAAAAAATTTTTATGTATCTCAAAAACAAAGACTCGACAATTTTTTTCACTAAAAACATCACTGGGGCCAATAGACCCACTCTTTAAAAGCGCCTATTTTTCCCGGGGTTTATTTTGGCTACGTCTGTCTCATGTTTTGACACAAGGTCGGGGTTCGTGTCCCGCATAAGGCATGGGTGCCCTGCAACCTCAACTATCACCAATCGTCTCGAATATCAATAATGCAAAAATTATAGAATCTTTTTTAAGCACCCAAAAATCGATCACCAGGTTTTTTCAATGAAGATTCCCTTTTGACACAATTTCATTCA
This sequence comes from Sweltsa coloradensis, assembly GCA_024449915.1. Classification (NCBI taxonomy): domain Eukaryota; kingdom Metazoa; phylum Arthropoda; class Insecta; order Plecoptera; family Chloroperlidae; genus Sweltsa; species Sweltsa coloradensis. The sequence goes on along the minus strand of JAMZAV010005477.1, from coordinate 60,897 downwards.
ATGCGAAGCTGGTTCGTTGGTGGGCATCGTCGACGGGGTTTGGTTTTGGTTCTCTTTTTTATTACCCTTTGTGATCCTGAGTCGCCCGGGGTTTGGGAATTTTGTTCCAACAAGTTGGGTCGTTTTTCCTTTTTAAAAATCCCGGTCGGGTGCTTGGACAATGCTCGCTCGTCGGCGGTGGCAAGCTTTGACAAAGTTGGACGGTTTAGTTTTTAAAATTTGAAAAATTATCCCTTTTTCTAAAAATCGTTAAGTAACTGTTTGGGGTGATTTTAAATACGAAAAATTGTGTTTTTTTCTTTTTTATCTTGATTCTCTAAAACATTATAAAATGTCTGACGAAATCGAGAAAAGATCACAATTAATGTGACTTTAATTCATAAATTTTTATTCTTTTTTCGGAAGGTTTTTTCTAATACCTAGGATATTTTCCCAAAAAAATAAGTTCTAAGATGTGAGACGTAAAAAAATTTTTGATAGCAGAATGTACCAAAATAATGTTTTCCCTTTGCCACAATTTGATCTCTCCCAATAAAATAAGAGCTTTTTAAAAATAACGGCGACTATCTTTTTAAATGAACCAAACGTTTTAACCAAATTTTATTCAATCTAACACATTTTATTATATCCTTTAATTTAATCATTTGTATTTTGGTTTTTTAAAAACGCTTTTTTTTTAAAAAAATTAAACCCCAAAAATTTTTTTTAAAAAAAAAAAAAAAAAAAAAAAAAAAAAAACAAAAAAATTTTTTTTTTAAAAAAAAAAATTATATTTTAAACCCTTCACTATTTTTCTTAAAATTACAAAATACAAACACTATTGCAGGGGAAATTATGGTCATTCTTCAAGAAAATTATGGGTTTGGGGTTTTGTTATTTTTGGGGTAAGGACCCGACAACCGGTTAGGTCAAATCACCACCTAGCCAAGGGGTGGGGGAATCCCTGGCGTCAAAACCCCCAAAGGTTTGGGGGGGGGGGGGTTTTGTTGGTTGCCACCGTTGGTCTTTTTCACTCGCGGGGGTGCAGGGGAAAGGGGCAAGGCCCCCCAGGGAACAGACTCACGAAAATGTTTTTTTGGGTTGTAGTTTTGGTTAATTTTAAGAGGACAAAAAATAAATTTTTTTATTTTGGGAATTCCCATTTTGACCGAATACGTCTAATATTTGCAAGGCTGCTCTGCCACTTTCGTATTAATTAGTAATATTTGTATTTATAAAAATCTCTTAATTAAAAACATTTAACAGCATATAAAAACTTTCAAAAAAATAATGAATAAAAGGATTATTTCTTTCGGCGCGCAATGAAAGTAGTGCTTCGACGCAGGGGCGTAGGAAATATTCTCAACACATGTCGAGGCCGGCGGTGCGCACTAGATTGTTGAAAGCTGCGAGACAAGCGACGGTATGGACGCCTCACAGAGCAGCTCAGCAGAGACAGATGTGGTTGTGTATTTAGCCATGGATAATATTGAATATCGACACAATATTATGAACTGTTTAATAGAAGACAATTTGTTGAAACTTCTGAGGTAAAAAGAGTTGATTTGTATCTGATAGATTTGATTCGTTGTATACAGCAAGCCTGTGCTCTACAGAATGCTGGGGGGTTTGCTTCCATGTACACCTAGGCTTCAAGGAAGGCAAACAGTTCTGTACTGGAATGTATGTTCTCTCGAGTCACCTATGGCTGGGTCTAGCCAGCATAGGCCTTGTATCAGTTTGAAATAGTTTTAAATCCTGAACCACTTTCCTAATTCTGCACGTGGCTGGTTCTGTCCAGCATTCTTGTGACCTCCCCATATCCCCTGGGCTAGCGAGGTTCATTACGACCCAACGGTGTGACGTTCCTAAAACCAAATACAACAATACTATTGAAGCCATATCAAGCCTATAATGAATCATTTTTGGTTTAATCTTTGACGTAGCTATGACGACCACTACGATGGACCCCAATTTTCATAGCCCCCAGCCCCCCCCCCCCCCCCCCCCTATCAACGTCTGGGCCCAGAGTATATTGCCCAGAGCATGGCTCTTTAATCGTAAAAGTTTTTTTTATAGACTAAGGCATACAATTAGCAGGGAATTGCTTTTGTTAGTATACATAGCTTGAAGCAGTCAATATTACAATATGGGTTATTGGGTGGGGAGGGGTTATAAAAAGCATCTAAACCGCTTATTAATAATTATCCGAAGGTACTTCTAAAGGTTGTTCCATGTAATGGTACTCTTCTAAATTAACCTTAGAACTAAGGAAAATGCCGGATATCTACCAGATATATTTCACACCTTCAATTATTTTAATATGTACAGTGCAAATAACAAACCGCTTTTACAAAATACCAGAATTTACAATATAAATACCTATAAATACACTATGTGTCCCTAAAAAACGTTAAGTTATTGGGCAAAGACATGTAGATCATCTTGGACCATATTTTTTAATCAGATACCCCTGGCAATCACAAAATGTACATGTTTAAGTTTGTTTTTATATTCGTTGAAAAAATGGATGAGATAACCGGATTCCCATTGCACTGTTCGAGAATTTATGAATGTCTTAAAATAATTATTGTGAACCATATAACTATTAATGACTTTTAAAAAATGTTTATTGCCTTGTGTATGTGTTTAATTTCTATGTATTAATACATTTGTGAGTATATATATATATTATATATATATATATATATGTTCTGTTATTATGTTATTCTGTTGTTAGTTTGTTTATATTTTTATTGGTGCTGATGGTTTGTTTTTATTGTTTTATACCAACTCTCTTGAAAATGGAAGCCTAGTCTTCTGAAACGTTGAAGTTTAATTAAATATTTGTTTTAAACATCCAATAAAGCGTGATTATTTCGTAAAGTATAACTTAACATATATATATATATATATATATATATACGAGTTTTCTGCATATTTTTAAGTTGTTATTTTTGTTACATCCATCAGTTTCCGCATAAAAATGTTATGTGTATTATTTTTGACAGCTCGCACACAAGAGGTTTTCTCTAACGCGGGCTTCCTATTGTGTATACGTATTTAATATCTTTTTGTCATCACAGGGCTGGTATGTTTATAACTTTGTATTGTTTACTAATCTGATGTAATGTAAATTTGCGGGAATAAAATGCATTAAAATTAAAATTTTATTGAATTGAATTGATACAAGATAATAAGTCTACCACGAAACCTCAGCTAAAAGAGGGAGAATATTACTCCCCGAAAACTAGAGGCGAGCTCTGGCAATCGTCGTCGGGGTCCTTGCCCCCTTCCCTTAACGACCCCTCGACGACGATGACGAAATGACACCACGAACGATGACGAACACAATGACGACCATGACGTGAGAGCCCCTTTCCTCCCCTTACCCGTGGCTGGTTCTGACCAGCATGGACCCCTCCTTCCCCTAGGTTAGAGTGGTGCATTATGACCTAACATTTGACGCGTCCTTAATCCAAATAAAACTGACCAGCATGGGTCCCTCCTCCCCATATCCCCCAGGCTTTAGCAGCGCAGTAAGACCTATCGGTTGACGCGCCCTTAAACACTCTGAATCCAAAATAAGTTTCAGTTTGTATTCAAATAAATAATTTTCTTTATGTTGATAAACTTAGAAAACAATAATCAAATCTGGGGCCCTGCTAATCGTATAAAAGGAGAGGAAAACGGATAAAACCTATCTCTCAAACATCATCTAGTTAGTAGGGGAGTACTCCTTGAAAACTACTGGCGAGCTCTGGCAGTCGTCTTCGGGGACCCCTCCCCATCTCCTTGACTTCTTACCCGACAACGAGGACGACGACCTATAAACACGAACGATGACAAAGACAATGACGATCACAACGTACGTATTCGTCCCCCACTTTTAGCTCCTCCTAAACGTGACCGGTTCTGACCAGCATGGCTGTGTAGTGTGTACTCCTACAGAGAAGAGGTGGTATTGTCTAGAATTCGTATAGGCCACACACGCCTAACACACGGATATCTCTTAACCAGAGAAAAGGTTATTCCCATATGTGACACATGTGATGTACCTTTAACCGTGCATCATATGTTAGCAGAATGTGCCAAATATGATGCCTTGCGCACGCAATTTGATCTCTCCCAATCATATGAAGAACTTCTATCATATGATAACGGCGACAAACTTTCTAAATTTCTCATCCATAGTAATCTATTTAACAAAATTTAATTCACATCTTACACAATTCTTTCTTTTCTTTCTTTTCATTTACATACATAACTTTTATTTTGCTATTACTTTCTTAATCATCAATTTATTTTGTTATTTTTACACTTAGAAAACAATCTAATCATCAAACATCTTGCATTAACTCTTCTCATTTACTTTCATTCACAGGCGGCGCAATATGACCTAACCGGTTGAAGCGTCCTAGTTTCTCACGTCGTCGTCGTGTACTCCTACATCCCCCAGGATAGAGTGGCGCAATATGACCTAGTTGGTTGAGGCGCACTAGTTTCTCAGACCGTCCTCTCGCCATATTTGGATGTAGTTGAGACGTAGTCACGACTATGGCTTTGACTAGCCAACATATTAATGTCTTGCTTCAGTTTGCCCTCGTGTAGGCCCGGGTTAGAACTCAACTCAGGGTATTCCTCTGACGATTGCACAAATCGATAAAAACGGTGAAGGTCATCTCGGTAACTTGAGGTGGTAAGTAGGGAAGTTTATTACTTGCTGAAACTTATTATTTATTACCTTACGGTTGACGCGCCCTTAATCCAATTAAACTAAAATAATAACTAATAATAATACTAATAATCATACTTCTCACTTCAATTTTCATTTCATTCTATTTTTTCATAATCTGTAACTTATTTTACTTATTGTTAAACGTAATCTGTATAAATGTAAATTAATTTCTTTTTATTAGGGCGCGACTCTCGGGAGCGGCCTTATAGGTTTGCAACAAGTTTATAGATTATGTATCTGTGTACATTTGGAGCGCGTCAAGACCTATGCATTTATTTGAGGTAGAAGATATTAACCAATGTCAACGAAACTTTACAATCATGATTCCAAAAGAACACTGCATCACTCCTTAAAATTTCATACTGTTTTTAGGGGCGTAAGTGTTCCTAAATGCAAGTTTAGTCAGCCGTCAAATTTTGACATTTTACACATCTTGATAGTTTTTCATCAAAAGTCTGCTACCAATTTTGAGTTATCGCAACGAAACTCAAACTCGACCTGCCTCGATTGTTTGTGAATAGAATACTACCAAATAAATTTTCATGACGTCATTAGTTGCGAGCACGTGTGTGACAGAAATTAGTCAGATCCGTGTACATTTAGCGCGCGTCAAGACCTACGTATTTATTTGAGGTAGAAGATATTAACCGATGTAAACGAAACTTCACATGCATGATCTCAAAAGAACCTTGCTTCACTCCTTAAAATTTTATACTTTTGTGGGGGGCGTAAGTGTTCTTAAATGCAAGTTTAATTGTCTTATTTTTTTTGGATCCGTGTACATTTAGCGCGCGTCAAGACCTACGAATTTATTTGAGGTAGAAAATATTAATTGATGCAAACGAAACTTTACAGGCATGATCCCAAAAGAACCGTGCATCACTCCTTAAAATTTCATACTTTTGTGAGGGACGTAAGTGTTCTTAAATGCAAGTTTAATTTACTCATGTTTTGCTTTCGATCCGTGTAATGTTGGTCGTAGCTAAGTGATGAAAACTTGAGTAAAGGGTCTGGCTCGCTCTCAATTGGTGATTGAAGCGTTTTGGGGGGGGGGAGTGGCATGCCTGTGAGTGTGACTCCAGGCCTCTTAGACTACCATCTGGGTTTTGTCTCGAGGTGTTTCTGCTAGTTGGTGATTAAGCACGTGTAATCAAAATGCTAGTGTTAATCGGATATTGTATCAGTTCCTTCTTGCAATTGTTTACTTTTCGACGTTAGAAGACGCTGTGAGTGGGCTACGTGCCACAAATACTACCGTATGGCAGTGATTACCTTCATGCGCGACGTAAGTTTGAACGTGTTACTATCATAATATTATCTGTGCTATTATAATTATGTCTGGATTAAGAGAAATGACTACTATATTTCGTCGATGCATAAGTAGTTTGCAATAGAATAACATTGCTTTGCCTTAAACTACCTGAAAGTCTCAGGCAACCCCAACCGGGTATTGCACCCGATCCTTTTGCTTGCCATGCGGACCCTTAATTCTCGAAGGTGAATCTCATGTTATGGCCGCAAGAGGTTGACCACGTTAAATATAACTAAATAAAGATCAACACCTTTGATTTATGTATTGATGTTTATTCATGTATGAGATAAAAAAAATCACCTAAAATGTATAAAAATACGTGGTTTTTTAAATATATTTCGACGTTAAAAGACGCTGTGATTGGGCTAAGTGCCACAGATTTGACCGTATGGCAGTGATAACCTTCATGGTATGTTACCAATTTTGCGTGATCACAATGTTACTTACAAAAATTCATACCTTGATCATTTGACTAAAAAATGGCATTCAACTAATTACGAATTTTATTCTTCATATAAATCATTATTTATATTATTCATTTCATCATCTAATTATTAATCCAATCAATGGTATTGAGACATTTTAATATTTTGAACAGATCATGGATTGGCCGCATGGTCTAGCGGTGGAAGTTTGTTTACTTTTTGTTTCCTGAGTGGCTACTCCACATGTCTGGCGTTCGAGGGGTTGTCTTAAGTAAACATTCTGATACGACTTTTTATTTGGGTGCTCCCTGTGTAACTACGTGTGCATAAAATAATATAGCCAGGGATCTTGACCTAATATTTCTCAGTGATGATTACTAACTTATCTAAACATTCGACAACCATCCGCTAGCGTCTTACGCAACACCCCAAGTGCGGGATTTCCCCAGCCTCTATGTAAACAGAAAATTGACGGAGATTATTTATGTCGCCTCGTGACACATTAGTGGGCTCGGTTCATTACAAAATTCCTTACACAACACTAACAGTGAGTTCCCTGTCTGTTATCACGGCAACAGTGACTCAACGCAATAGAGTTCTGAAAGTAATAATAATAATATAAGAGCACCGAAAATCAGTTATATAACTGAGTGGTAGACTAAATACAATTTATTTTATTTATTTATTTTATAGACTCCTTCATGCTGGAGGTTGCGAGTTCGATACGGGTTACCGGCCACAAGTTATGAAGAAATATAATTTAAAGTCGGTTTCATATAGTGATTGCAAGGCTGCGGGCTCCTTTCAGTTTGAAGTATAATAATGTCCCTATAGTGCGTTGTGCGAGATTTACCATTGGAATTGAATAAATGATTATCTATAGGCCCTAAATTTCATATAAAGTTGATATTTGGCAAAATTGGGAAGGCAAACTTTATTATTTTACTATTTCGTGCGTTAATAGAAACCCAGGGCAAACCGAAGACAAAGTAATTTTCACTAAAGATGAACTTGTTTAAAAATGATCTCAAAACTTTTTCAAAACTGGATTTAATTGTTAGGCCCACTTTTATCTGGGTGACAGTGTAGTGGGTGTATACATGACAGTTTTGAAAACAGTTTTGAAGTCAAACCCAAGAAGAATGTTTTTGACTTGAACCGATCCAAACCTAGTTTCGAAGCGTATACATAATGTTTTCAAACCTCAAAGCGTTTTAAATAGATTTTAAAACCGAATGTATATAAGATGTATATATCTCTCTCGAATTAAATAATAATTACAGGGGAGATTTACTAAAAATTACGTTTTATAACTTCTACTTACATAATATTAAGCCTGGTGATTTAGCAGTCACAATACAAATTAGCAATATTTGTTGTTGCTTTCATTATGTCATATAAAATGAGTATAAAAAATCAATTATTTTCACCAGTCATTTTTTTGGTTAGTACTGAATATATAAGTAGTATAAGTTCCAAGTAAGTTCTGAGTTCATTTATAATAGTGTGCTCCCAAGTTCTTTAAATTTTTGGTTTTTCAGTTTAACCCCAATTTTTTTATATTTCTTTGGCAAATAAAAAATATTTAGATTTTTTCCCAATTCAGTGGGACGAATAGTGACTTTTTGAGAGAAGATTGAAAATACACAGGTGCGAAAAAGGCTAAAAACAGAAAAATTTTGTTTTTTCCCAGAAAAATAATAAATCTTCTGTCTTGGTGTTATTTAAGATACACAAAATATAAAATATGCAAAAAATTCAGAAAAAATCTAGTTTTAGAAATGCACTGAAAATTTGAATTTGACCCAGAAATTAAGATTTTATTCAAAATCCAAAAATTCCCAAAAATTACAAAAAATTGCTTAAAAATCAAGATAAAATCCAAAAAAAATCAAAATTCTCAAAAAAATCGATTTTTAATTGAATTATTACAACTACCTAATAAAGACAAAATTAATTCGGAAATGAAAGGGCTTAGGAGTATACTTGCTGACGGCGGAGTGTTTACCCCATAAGAATAGCCTACGCTTGCACCGTTCACCACCAGAAAGAGAGCTACAACTTATAATTTATTTTTGATGCACTTGCTAGATGTGGCCTTTTCAACACGTTTCTCAATAACGACAGTACTAAATAATCACGCGATAACCAGAGACGTGTGTTATGCCGCAACAATCCATATTGTTTCTAAGAGACTACGCCTGCAGAGACACTCGAGTTTGTTCTACAGTTTTTTTTGTATGTAATTACTTTTATTTGTTTCTCGATATTTTGATTTTCACAAAGTTTTCTTTATCGTAATGAAAAGTTAACGTTTATTGTCGGTTAAAGTTCCAAGTTCATTATAATATGTATGCTTTTGTAATTGATCGCGCCCTACAGTAAACGGCAAGGGGCCATTTACAGAGAACAATCTTAACCCAAGGATGTATTAATCGTGTTATAAAATAAATTTACATTATGTTTTTTTGGGTAATCGTATCAGCTTGCATCATATTTTTGTTTTCATTAAGTGTTCCTGACAATTAAAGTTCTTGTATTTTACCGCACTGATATTTTGAGTGGGTACAGTTTTTTCTTTCATTATTATTTTGTTGAAATTCATTTGAGAAAAATTAAGTTTAATTACTCCGCTTTCTTTGGATTAGTAAGTATTTTATACCAGATAGGAACATGCGGCGGAAAGTACCTGCGCGGGAAGGCACTGCAAGAGGTCGCGCCAGCGACCTCTTGTTATTCTGTGTCTTAAGGGAACCTTAATGTAAAGGCAGAGCTTTGTTTAATAAATAAATTTGTACTACTAATTCAACTCATAATAATAAAAATTATCTTCATTATATTATTTATATATCATTTCATCTTTAAAACTACTTATTTATCGAACACCACATAAACTCATTTCATTAACTTACAATATCGCGGACGGCGCAATATGACCTAACCGGTTGGAGCGCCCTAAGTTCTCACGTCGACTTTCTTCTTTTTTCGCATTTTTAAGCGTGACATCCCCCCCCCCCATCAACCTCTCTACATTAGAGACGCTCATAGAGGCCTGGCAAACGACTTCACGACCATAATATTATATGATGATTAATATAAGTATTCCCCACTATATACTGAAAATATATTTTATGCAAAAATTTTATGTACATAAATTTGGCCCTGAGCATGGCTCTGCTAATCGAAAAAGGCGAGGAAAGTAGAAAAGTTCATAACGAAAACATCAGCTAATATGAAAGGGAGTAATGTACTTCCCGAAACTAGAGACGACCTCAGGCAATTGCCGTCGGGGACACCTCCCCCTTCCCTTGACGACCTCCCCGACGACGATGATAATGACACATCGAACGGTGACAAAGACGATGACGACCGAGACGTGATAACCCCTTTACTACCCTACCCGTGGCTGGTTCTGACCAGCATGGGCCCTTCCTCCCAATATCCCCGAAGCTAGAGTGGTGCATTATGACCTTACGGTTGACGCGTCCTTAATCAAAATTTAAAAAAAAATCCCTTTCCACACACGTCTAACTCACGGATATCTCTTAACCATAGAAAAGGTTATTCCCAGTTGGGACACATGTGATGTACCGACAAACGGTGATTGCCATGACCATTTTACTAGGAACAGAGACAATTTTAAAATTGGAGAGCATCACCTAAACCTATCTTGTATGCGACCTGATATCTCAGGCGCTAAATTATATAACAAGCTGCCCAAATACTAAAGAAGAACAATGTGATAAACTTTAAGACTGAACTGAAGAGGTTTTTAACTAACAATCGTTTTATTCGTCAATGAATACCTAACATCTTAAATCTTTGTTGACTTGTTTTTATTGTGTTGTATTGTATTGCTTTCTCCTTGTGTGTTACTGTTGACTTGTCCAATATCATTTTAATGATCAATTAAGGACCAATAAATTATTATTATTATTATTATTATTATATTATTTTATTGGATGTATTTCATACAAACTCGGTTAAAACCGGAGCTAACATGTTGTACGGACTTACGTCAGTACTTCCATGTGTATCTATATTACATACCTACATTATTACTTTGTCTTAACTCTAACTAAAATAAGTCATTTATAATATAGGTTGTAGATGATGTTTTCTTTCTCCTGTGTACGGTCGTGGCCGATTTCTTGTCGCTATCCTAGCATTTGCTCTTCGGACTATGGAAAACCACGAAAACCATGTCAGGATGGAAGCTGTCTCGGAATCTCGAAGTATCATTCTTAGTTTAGAAATTTACGAACTATTCTACACGTGTTGAGTATTACTGCCTTTTGAGTCTCGATGTAAACATTGGGTGGAAGATCTAGTTGTTTAATGCTTTCATGTAGCTTCTTCGGTATGATGCCATTAGCCGATATCACGTATGGGATTGTATTTACCTTTTTCTGTTTCCACATCTTCTTGATCTCAATTGCAAGTTCACTATACTGTCAATTTTTTCTTCCTGTAGTCTCGACGTTATGGCACATTGGGACAGCAACGTCAATAAGGGTAGTTTTTGTTTCTTCTTGTCAATTATAATTATATCCGGTCTGTTGTGATGTATAGTTTGGTCTGTTATAACTGTGCGGTCGTAATTTAATTTGAAATCTTTGCTATTTAGTACTTCTCCAGTTTGTATTTGTAGTAAGGTGTGTGTGTATCAATGAGGTTGTACTTGATTGCTAGTTTTGGTGAATAATGTTAGCTACTTGGTTATGTCTGTAGAGGTAATCCGTTGTATATTATTATATTATTATTATTATTATTATTATTATTATTATTATTATTATTATTATTATTATTATATTATTATTATTATTATTATTATTATTATTATTATTTAACCGTACATTATTTTTATGCTAGCAGAATGTGCCAAATATGATGCGTTGCGCACGCAATTTGATCTCTCCCAATCAAATGAAGAACTTCTATCATAAGATAACGGCGACACACTTTCTCAATTCTCATCCAAAGAAATCTATTTAACTGAATTTTAATTCACATCATACACATTTCTTCAATTTCTTTATTTTAATTCACATAAATAAATTTGTTTTGCTATTACTATCATTATCATCGTTTATTTTGTTACATATCATAAGATAAAACGATAGTCCTAAAAAATCGCAATTTTACGATTTTTTTCGGTTTTTTAAAAATTTCTTCGACTTTTAACACCTGCATGCTTTATCCTATTGTAATGATTTGTTCACAGAACCTTAATTTTATGAATTAATATATTCGTGTGAAATTTGAGCGCAAAAATAATCATAAAAATAAATAAAATTTAAACAATTATTTTTTTTGAAATAATTAAATAAAATTATGTAGGCCTACCACTTCTATAAAACCTGCTGTTGTACCCATTTATACATTTAGATTAAACCACACCTACACTTTTACTCTTTTAATCTCAATTAGAAGTTTATCAAATTCTTTTTCACCCGAGATAAAAATAGAATTTTGCAACAACAGAGCTCCTTGTATAAAATTATGTACATTCTTCACATCAGTCAGTTTTTCTACCAAATAATATGGCATTTAGTTATTTTTAAATTTAAAAATTAAAACTAATAAAACTAAATAAATAAATTGTATTTAGACTCTACCCACTCAGTTATATTACTGATTTTCAGTGGGGGACAGTAAATCAAAGTGACCAAGCCAACCCTGCAGGCCCTGACGCAATCGACGAGTGAGCGATAACCAACCAAAGATCGATACTTTTATTACGAAATATAGCAATCAGTGGTATCCGTATGGTTGCGAATTCACCCGCGGATCAACGCCAGAATCAACAAGGCTGATTCAGAACAACTCTGAATTTATTATGTTCTTCGTTGCTAGGACGGCTCCAAAGTCACCGTTTACAAACTGCTAAGACAAGAACTGATACATACAAGTCCAAATCAGAAGTTACAAAACTTCTGACTTTGACGGCAATCGAACCCTGGACCTACTGCATTGGAAGCAGCTGATACGCTAACTACAAGACCAACGAGCCACACCAATACTACCACTAATAACAAACTAATACCAATACCATTATATTCTCCTTAATACTTAACCATTCCAAAATATTTAACATCCTCCTAAGTCCTAATAATCCTATAAATATATATTATAAACATATAAATAATAATAAATATTCCCCTTTAAATAATCATTAATAATCCTCCTCCTCTTAATCGGTATTTGTATTAATTTTTCACATTTTATAATGCAGCACAAGGCTTTATTTAGTAGGATCTGCAATTTATCTAAATCATTTTTAGTAACTTAAAGCACTGGAGCAAAATATTCAAAATTAGGCTTATAATAAAATTATGCACCATATATTTTCTTGTCCAACTAGTAGGTTTGCATCCAATTCTTGTCAGATAACCTAAAGTTTCCACTTGCTGTTACGACTTAGGAGGACTTTTCACGCGGTGTGGTGGGTGGCGACGATGCCGACGAAACTTCGGGCAACGGTGGTGGTGAATACGTCGGGCGCCCTGGGTTGCGTGTGAAGACCGTTCCCATTTTCAGAGACGCCCCTAAAAAAAATTTTCATTTTTTTTTAAAAACCAAAAAACCTTTTTAATTTTTTATCCAAAAAAAAAAAAAACCAAAAAACACACAAATAAACCAAAAAATTTTTCATTAAACTTACAATATCGCGGACGGCGCAATATGACCTAACCGGTTGGAGCGCCTAATTTCTCACGTCGACTTTTTCTTTTTCGCATTTTTAAGCGTGACATTCCCCCCCCCCCCATCAAACCTTTCTACATTAGAGCGCTCATAGGGTGGAAAACGACTCACGACCATAATATTATATGATGTTTAAATAAAATATTCCCCCACATATCTGAAATATATTTTTGAAAAAAATTTTATGTACAAAAATTTTGGGCCCCGAGCAGGGCTCTGCTAATCGAAAAAGGCGAGGAAAGTAAAAAGTTCATAACGAAAAATCAGCTAATATAAAAGGGAGTAATTATTTCCCCCAAAACCTAGAGACGACCTCGGGCAATTGCCGTCGGGGACACCCCCCCCTTCCCCTTGGACCCCCCGAGACGATGATAATGACACATCGAACGGTGACAAAGACGAGACGACCGAGACGTGAAAACCCCTTTACTACCCTACCCGTGGGGGTTTGCCCAGCAGGGGCCCCTTCCCCAATACCCCCGAAGCTAGAGGGTGCTTTAGACCTTACGGTTGACGCGCCTTAATCAAAATTTAAAAAAATAATCCCTTTTCCCACACACGTTAACTCAGGATATTCTTAACCATAAAAAGGTTTTTTCCAGTTGGGACCGGGGGGATGTACCGACAAACGGTGATTGCCATGACCTTTTACTAGGAACGAGAAAATTTTTAAAATTGGGAGACATCACCAACCTATTTTGTATGCGACCTGAATCTCAGGCGCTAAATTATATAACCAGCTCCCCAAAATACTTAAAAGAAGAACAATGTGAAAAACTTTAAGACGAAGAAGGGTTTTTAACTAACAATCCTTTTATTCCGTCAATGAATACCTGCATTTTAAAAATCTTTTTTTGACTTGTTTTTTTTTGTGTTGTATTGTTTTGCTTTCCCTTGTGTGTTACTGTTGACTTGTCCAATATCATTGTCATGATCAATTAAGGACCAATAAATATATTATTATTATTATTATTATTTTTATTTTTATAATTATTTATTTTTATTATTTATTTATAGGGTTCTTTTTTTGTTCAAAAAATCTCAGGTACATTTGCGCCCTGGTATACACAAGGGGGGGAAAGGCCAAGCCCAAAAAAAGTTTACATTATAACAGGGGAAAAACATAAGTATAGTACACAATTATTGAGAAAAATTTAATAAATTTAACAAAATAATAAAAAAGATGAGTGTGATAAAAAATCAAAAAAAGTTTTATCTATAAAAAAAGAAATTTATGGCAAAATCTTTTAAAGAGAGAAGAGAGGGGAGAGAGAGGAGAGAGGGGAGGAGGGGGGAGGAGAGAGGAGAGAGAGAGAGAGAGAGTGATTACTGAAAAAAAATCTCTGACTATGTGGCCGTTTGAAGGATGACGCTTTCTGCATGCTGATGTAGAGTTGGAGAAAGCCCCAGGCTTTGTAGGCTGGAGAGAGGGAAGAGGGTTTAGACTCCAGTGGCTAGAACGTAGGCAGACAGTAAATTTTCTTTTTCCAAATTCTTGTTATTTTTTTGACTTAAATTTTTGATATTTTTCCACCTTAGTTTTTCTGGGTTTTTCCCAAATATTTTTACTCATGGGGATCGCAATGTCAATTAGTAGAAAATTCTGTTAGTATCGCATAAAATGAGTCGGTTTTTTTGTGGTCAGGTTTGTTGTTATCCCCTTTTTATCCCAATACATTATAAATTCTGCTTTTTCGATCACAGGTGCAGGAGAATACTTGTAATAAGGAGGGGGATTGACAAGTAGTTTTTGCGTTCATTCCTAGATTTTGAAAACATTTTTGTACTGATTATGCCTCTGAGATACCACGTTTTGGAATTAAAGGGGCCCACCCCTTAAAGGTCTATGTCTCCGTAAATTTTTTTTGCTTTTTCACACAATCATTGTCATTGGATTTGATGATAAATTTTTTTATAGTTGTTGATTTTAAAAACCTGATTTTGGGATGGCGAACAAAAAACCCCCCTTCGGTTTCAGCAAACAAATCTCCTTGTGAATCCACTTTTTGTTTAAAAACAAGTCAATATTTGGCTGTGGTGCTTTTGGGTATCTCCCATGAAGTGTTTTAGTTTTCCAACATTCTCTTCAATTTAAATTTTATGTATATTTCTGGATGAAAGAATCGTTTTTTAGCCGAGGGGATTTATAGTTTTATTCGGATTTTAAGTTCTTGGTGTAATGGAATGTAAAATTTAAAAAAATTGTCTGAGTTTATGAATTGCGAATGCACAATGACCGAATATTTCCCAAATCCTTTTCCACCCTTTCCCCGTGGTATATAAACCTTTCGAAGATGCTTTGGGTGGTGAGTTTGAAGAAGGTCTTTTGTCTTCTTGTTAAACGATCTAGGCCCATCAAGTCCCATTGCCCACTTCAAAATCCCAAATAAAAGGTCAAGTTTGGGAAAAGCCCATGCATTTAATGCCTTGATTTTATAGCTTCCTTTAACATTTGTTTTTAAGTATTTTTAAAACTCTATTTTCATACTTTTTTTTAAATACTTTTTTAATTCCTTGGGGTTTAAGAATAATTTTTTCCCTATTCCTAAGGAAATTTTGGGGATCTTTCTTCCTATTGTTCATTTTTGGAATTTTTGAGACCCCAAATTTTGGTAATTGTCAGTTTCTTGCAATTTTCACTTTTCATAGCATTGAAGACATTTATCAAACCCAAAATTTCCCATATGAATGTCTTCACTAAATAATTTTACAATGAAAATTAAAAAATTTTGGCTCTTCTTTTGATTTTCCATACTTTTTAAAATTCCTTTAACAGAGATGTGTTACCCTTGTCATTATTTCTTTACGGGTAAGGCGATACCAGCTTTTGTTGATTAAGTGCTCTGATCGGGGTTTAATGCGAGAAAAAACCCATAGAGGGCTAAGGGCCCCCCTGGAAGACCCCTCTTTTTATGCCATTTTTTCAATATTAAAGAATTGAAGGGTTTTTTTGTATTATATTAATTCTCCTAAATTCATGAGATGTTTAAAAGCACCGTATCAACTGGGATTCCCTTTATACAAATCAAGAACTTTGATTAACCAACGTGGGGAACCGAATCAAATGTTTTTTGTAGTCTATGTAAGCTACTGATAGATTCCTTTTTTTGTCTTTTGCATGTTTTGTAACAAATTTTTTATTATTATTATTATTTTATTATTATTTTTTATTATATTTTTTTTATTATTATTATTTTTATTTTTTGGATGTATTCATTCAAACTCGGTAAAAACCCGGAGCTAACTTGTACGGACTTAGTCAAGTATTTCCCCATGTGTATCTATTAATCCCTATTTTATTATTTTTGTCTTACTTAACAAAATAAGTCTTTAAAAAAAGTTTGTAGATGATGTTTTTTTTTCTGCTGTTACGGTCGGGGCCGATTTCTTGTCGCATCCTGCATTGCTCTTGGGGACTAGGGAAAAACCCCAGAAAACCATGTCAGGATGGAAGCTGTCTCGATCTCAAAGTATATTCTAAGTTTAAAAATTTTACGAACTATTCTCACGTGTTGATATTACTCCCTTTTGAGTCTCGATGAAACTTTGGGGTGGAAGATTATTTGTTTTAATGCTTTCATGTAGCTTCTTCGGTATGATGCCTTTAGCGATATCACGTAGGGGGTTTGTATTTACCTTTTTTGTTTCCACATCTTCTTGATTCAATTGCAATTTTCACTATACTTGTCAATTTTTTTCTTCCAGTAGTTCGACGTTATGGCACAGGGGGACAGCAACGTAAATAAGGGTAGTTTTGTTTCTTTCTTGTCAATTATAATTATACCGTCTGTTGTGATGTATGTTTGGTCTGTTAAAACCGTGCGGTGTAATTAATTTGAAACCTTTTTCTATCTAGTATCTCTCTGGTTGTATTAATTTAGTTAGGTGTGTGTATCAATGAGGTTGTACTTTATTGCAGTTTTTGGTGAATAAGTTGTACTTTGGTTATGTCTGTAGAGGTAATCCGTTTTTATTATTTATTGGGGGTTTTTCATACAAAAATGGTTAAAACCCGGAGCTAACATGTTTACGGACTTACGTCAAGTACTTCCATGTGTACCATTACATACATATTTTTTTGTCTTAACTCTAACTAAATAAAAAATTTATAAATTGGAATTTTTTGTAGATGATGTTTTCTTTCTGCTGTGTACGGGCGTGGCCGATTTCTCGTCGCCATCCTAGCATTTGCTCTTCGGACTATGGGAAAAAACGAAAACCATGTCAGGAATGGAAGCTGTCTCGAAATTCCCAAGTATCATTTTAGTTTTTGAAATTTACAACTATTCTACACGTGTTGAGTATTACTGCCTTTTGAGT
The DNA here is from genome assembly GCA_024449915.1 of Sweltsa coloradensis. Classification (NCBI taxonomy): domain Eukaryota; kingdom Metazoa; phylum Arthropoda; class Insecta; order Plecoptera; family Chloroperlidae; genus Sweltsa; species Sweltsa coloradensis. The sequence goes on along the minus strand of JAMZAV010005477.1, from coordinate 43,418 downwards.
CTCATGTATACATTGGGTGAAGATCTAGTTGTTTAATGCTTTTATTAGCTTCTTCGGGATGATGCCGTTGGCTGATATAATGAAAGGATTTTATTTACCTTTTTCGTTTCCACATTTCTTTTCTCAAATTTCAAGTTTACTATACTTGTCAATTTTTTTTTCCCCGTGGGCTCGACGTTATGCAATTGGGATACAACGTGTAAGGGTAGTTTTTGTTTTTTCTTGTAATTATTTTTAAAACCCGGGCTGTTGTGATGTTCGTTTTGGGCTGTTAAACTGTGGGGGCGTAATAATTTTTAATCTTTACTATCTAGTATTTTTTCGGTTTGTATTTGTAGTAAGGTTTGTGTGGTGTCAAAGAGGTTGTTTATTGGGAGTTTTTTATGAATAATGTTAGCTACTTGGGTTTTTCTGTAGAGGTAATCTGTTTACATAGTGCTTGCACCCGGATATGAGTGTTCGATTGTTTTTACCCTTTTCAAATACATTTTCTACATTGATCGATTACTGTCGCATCTTTTATTTTTATTTTTTTTTAATTGTTTGTCGCAATCACCGTCTTGAATAGCCACCATAAAACCTTCTGTTTTTCCAAATATTTCCCCGTTTTTTAAACCCCCTATTTGAGCTTTAAAATCTACGTGCCTTGTTAGTTTATCATATGTTCTTGGTAGGGTTTTTTTTGAGAACGTAATCTTTGAAGCGTCAGTTATAGTTTCCCTTGTAGATTTTACTTTTTGTTTTCTAGATTGATGGAGTTATGTTTTCAGCTAGCACCACAGCCCCATGCATGTGGATTGGTTCTCTTTGTAAAAAGTATTTTTTTAAAAGTCTATTTGTTTTTAAAATAAATTGTTCAGATCATGAGCCCGTCCCCTTTTTTCTCTTTGGGGTGTCAAACTCTCTATTGCTGATTTAGGATGTGTATTTTGTGTTTTTGGGAAGTGTAGTACGAGTTAATATTTCCAACGCGGGTGTCTGTCTGCTCCATTTAATATTCCGAATGAATATGTCGTATGGTAAAGATAGTATTTTTTTGCTGTGATCTTTTTTTTACCCTTTTGGGTTTCGTCTGAGGTAGACTTTAGTCGTTTCTTGTATTATCATCAATTTTGCTTCATAACTTTTTGTTCAATTCTGGCAGCTTGTAGAATCCTAAAAATTTTTATACATCGTTATCGTCCCTTATTCCAATCCTATTTCCTCATTAGCGGAACTCTTTGCTTGGTAACCTTACCCTTTTCGATAAGTAGCGTCTTACATTTTTCTACTCCGAAAAATCATGCAGAATCTTGACTAAATTCTAAGTTTATTTCTAACTGTTTTTGTTGAGCAAAAATTTTATGCATACAACTTTAGGTTCTCCATGTAGAATAGGGGGAAAATTTTTTTGACAACCACATTTTTTGTCCTAATTTTAAATCCGTAGTCGATTCGTTAAAGGGAAAAATGTGAAAGTGGGTTTAATGACAACAAAACCATAATGCACTTAATGAGTACCTTGAAAATCCACGTTTTAAATTTTTATTGGATCGTAGTTATTGCTGGTTTTTCATATTTAGTTTTTGTTGTTCTCCATGTTCCATTACTGTCTTCAAAAAGTTTTTCAATTACGGGTTTTATTTTATATATTTGTAAAATCTGAAAAAGCCATGTTGTGGGGTGAGTCAAAGGGTTTCTTGTAGTCAATTAGTTTACGTGAATATTCCATTTTTATTGTGTGCCTGATTCATTACAGTAGGTCAAAAATAAGTTGTTTTTTTACATCCCTGTGAGTTCTTACAGCTCCTTTTTGTTCCTCGGGCCCTGATATTTGTTCTTCGCAATGATTTTATCTTTTTTTGTTATGCATGAATCAATATTTTTTATATATTGGTAGACATGTAAATTTGGGCCCATATTTACTTGGGTTTTTCGTGTCATTGTCCCTTTTGGTTTTTAGAAAGGTTTCTCCTTCAGTAAAGAATTCGGGGATTTTTTTAACTCCATTTATAAAAACGTTGAGACATTTTCTAATTTTATGTGAGAGTATTTAATTTTTTATACCAAAAAAAAAATTTTAATATTTTATTTTCCGGTGCTTTCCAGCATGTGTAGCACTGATTTCGACTTTAAATTTATCAAAAGTTATACCTTTGAATTCTCTCATTAATTCGCTCATCCACTATTTCATCTTGAATCCCTTGTGCATCTGGGTTTTGTGCTACGGGTTACCCCCATATTTCCCGTCCCCAAAATTTTATCTCTGTCTTTGTTGGGGTTCCATTTCCCATTATTTCTTCGGTACTAGATAGTTGTTGGTAAAAAATGTTTTTCCTTTCCTTTAAAAATTCGGTTTTGTTCTTTTCTAATACTACATTTTTTTTATCTTTTTAAACTTTAGCTAGAGCACTTACTTTTTTTTTAAGTGTATCCAAAATTTTGAATGAATTTTGTTTAAATTTTTATTTTTTTATTAGTTTATTATTTTTATTTTTATTTTTATTATTATTTTTATTATTTTATTAATTATTATTATTTTTATTATTAAAATTTTATTATTATTATTATATTATTATTTTATTATTTTTATTTTTATTACTATTATTTTTATTTTTTAAACCCTACATTATTTTATGCTAGCAGAATGTACCCAAAAATGAGCCTTTTGCACGCAATTTTTATCTCTCCCAATCAAAAGAAGAAAATTCATCTAAGATAACGGCGACACACTTTCTCAATTTCTCATCCAAAGAAATCTATTTAACGAATTTAATTCAATCATACACATTTCTTCAATTTCTTTATTTTAATTCACATAAATAAATTTGTTTTGCTATTACTATCATTATCATCGTTTTATTTTGTTACATATCATTAAGAAAAAACGACTAGTCCTAAAAAAAATCGCAATTTTACGATTTTTTTTCGGTTTTTTAAAAACCCTCTTCGACTTATAACACCAAACATGCTTTATCCGATTTTAATGATTTGTTCACAGAACCTTAATTTTATGAATTAAAATATTCGTGTGAAATTTGAGCGCAAAAATAATCATAAAAATAAATAAAATTTAAACAATTAGTTTTTTTTAAATAGTTAAATAAAATTATGTAGGCCTACAACTTCCATAAAACCTTCTGTTGTACCCTTTAAATTTACATTTAGATTAAAACACACCTACACTTTTTACTCTTTTAATCTCAATTAGAAGTTTATCAAATTCTTTTCACCCGAGATAAAAATAGAATTTTGCAACAACAGAGCTCCTTGTATAAAAATTATGTACATTCTTCCAAAATCAGTCCGTTTTTTACCAAATAATATGGCATTTAGTTATTTTTAAATTTAAAAAATTAAAACTAAATAAAACTAAATAAATAAATTGTAGTAAGAAATCTACCCACTCAGTTATATTAAAGGGTTTTCAGTGGGGGACACTAAATCAAAGTGACCAAGCCAACCCGCAGGCACCCGACGCAATCGACGAGTGAGCGATAAACCAAAAAAAAAGATCGATACTTTTATTACGAAAAAATAGCAATCAAAGGTATCCGTATGGTTGCGAAATTCCCCCGCGGATCAAAAGCCAGAATTTAACAAGGCTGATTCAGAACAACTCTGAATTTATTATGTTCTTCGTTGCTAGGACGCTCCAAAGTCACCGTTTACAAACTGCTAAGACAAGAAAATGATACATACAAGTCCAAATCAGAAGTTACAAAACTTCTGACTTTTTACGGCAATCGAACCCTGGACCTACTGCATTGGAAGCAGCTGATACGCTTACTACAAGACCAACGAGCCACACCAATACTTCCACTAATAACAAACTAATACCAATACCATTATATTCTCCTTAATAAATTAACCATTCCAAAATATTTAACATCCTCCTAAGTCCTAATAATCCTATAAAACTATATATTATAAACATATAAATATTAATAAATTTCCTCTTTAAAAAATCATTAATAATCCTCCTCCTCTTAATCGGTATTTGTATAATTTTCCACATTTTATAATGCAGCACAAGGCTTTTATTTAGTAGGATCTGCAATTATCTAAATCATTTTAGTAAAATTAAAGCACTGGAGCAAAATATTCAAAATTAGGCTTTATAATAAAATTATGCCACCATATATTTTCTTGTCCAACTAGTAGGTTTGCATCCAATTCTTGTCAGATAACCTAAAGTTTCCACCTTGCGGTTTACGACTTAGGACTTTTCACGCGGTGTGTTGGGTGGCGACGATGCCGACGAAACTTCGGGCAACGGTGGTGGTGAATACGTCGGGGCCTTGTTGCGTGTTGAAGACGCCATGCAGGACGATGAACCCCTCTCGTGACTCCCTCTACTCGCCTTGATTGACCGATTCTCTAGACCCTTGAATCTGCCTGCAATCAAAATAATTTTGCTAAAATATATGCATAAAACAATACCGATTGAGAAAAAATCTAGGTAATAATCTTCTAAGATGAGTTATTCTAACTTTTCACATAGGCCTACTCCCACATTGTGTACATTGTGGACATGAAAAGCAATGCTGCATTGATGGTCGCAAGAGAAGATCCTGGATAAATACTGAATTGAAATAAATACGATAATTGCATGAAGCATTGAAATTATTAAAACAAGTTAAAGTTTCTCATACGTTTTTTGTTGCAATAACTAATTTGTACCAGACCTAACATGCAAAATGAAGATAATAAAATATTAAAAATACGAATTTACCTGTCAGTCTGAAAGTAAAGTGGTGGTCTAACAAAATCAACACACTTTCAAAATTAAAAGCTTGGTCGATGATCTTGCGTTCGTCATGTTAGTTTTCGTCAATGACCACAACCAAGTAGGCCTACCCTTCACTATTCTCATTGACTTTTCTATTCCCAGACATGCATTGCAACCATGGGCAGGTTTCTCACGAGAAAAAAAAAGGAACAATGTAAAACATAAGAGTCTACGCGCTTGTGGACTTGGCTACCTATGGGTTTGAACGACACCATCTCACCGATGTCTTGAATGGCACCACGGGCGTCAAACAGCGCCATCTCTCCCACTGGGCGGTCAGCAACGATGTGGTTGACGTTCTTGCTGCGATCGTTGTTGGACCGGTACGGTCTTGTCCCATCCCCCTTAAGACAATCGCTCGCCTTGTTATTGGTTTGTTTCTGGCGGCTTCCTTTGGGTTTGAACGACACCATCTCACCGATGTCTTGAATGGCACCACGGGCGTCAAACAGCGCCATCTCTCCCACTGGGCGGTCAGCAACGATGTGGTTGACGTTCTTGCTGCGATCGTTGTTGGACCGGTACGGTCTTGTCCCATCCCCCTTAAGACAATCGCTCGCCTTGTTGTCGGTTTGTTTCTGGCCGTCAGCCGTTTTGTACGCACCAGGACCTGGTGGGGCCCACATTTGTTTGTTTGTCACCTTGTATATGATATTTTTTTTAAAATCAACATTAAATAACACTATGGATGGTGGTTTTCAACCCCACAAAATAGCAATACATAAATATAACCCAACACGGGTTTTGGAACTGAAGAAACAACACTGTTCCACCGTTTCCCAATCCAAGTTCTCCCCATGGTTTACACTTGGGCGAGCATTGTCGGACACTCATTCAATTATTATTTATCAGCTCTCACCTTGTGAGGAGCAAAAATCTACAAAGTTTCTACCGTGATGTTTTAATCCCTTTACAGCGGTGCAGCAGGATGATGATCACGCAAGAAACTTGCAATGTACGAAATATGCAATTTGTGTGTGAAATATTTACTGTGCACGTTTGCAAATGCCACCTACGCTACCGACAGTGTAGCTCAAGCTTACAGAGCGACACTCGGATCAGGGCGGTGCCACGTGCGACGTCCCCGTGGGTTTAGCTCCTGTGTTGGAAGTGTACGCGTTTCTATATTCCTTACCGAACACTTACACACTTAATTGTCAATATAGTTTATTTGAACATACTGCATTCTTTTTTTTATTAGTTTTCTAATAGAAATTGTAAAATATTGTGTAGCAACTGAAACAATAACTAAACACTTGGAGGATTTGTTGATGGTTAAGTGATACCCTGGATCCTAGCTTGACGAGTGTTTTCCCTAACACCTTTAGTTTACTGCCATCATAGGTTGACAATTTGTCTTATAATGTTGTAATATGGGGCCCCGCTTTTGCTAGTTTTGTCTCAAAACCACTTCTCTATGGACTACTGTAACTATGCCCCCGTGTCTACCTCCGTCAAAATTTGGAATTCCTTCTATGAAATCTACATTTACACTACACAAGGCAATTTATCTTTGATGAAAATTAGATGGGTATACGCAATGTTATACATTCACTATCATTTTATGCAGAGTGCAGAGTTTATTTTCAATATCTTCCGCACCACGGAAGACTTTGCTGACATACTGTGTTCCGCACATTAATGCGATGTGCCCATGTTTGTTGCACAGGTAACATTTCCAGTTGCGGGCTGGACATGCCTGTCCATGACTCCCGGCCGCAGCGGAAAACAGCTTGGCCGGAGTCCATCTCCGGGTGGCTCTTGGTCTTGGTGACGAGGTCGCTCAACTGCAGACTGGAATGATAAGGACACATACTGAATCACAAAAGTTCGCCTGTTCCTTTTCACTTGAAAGTCCGCAGCCAAATAGATCCAGGCATTTGGTATATAAAGAGACCGAATTTGCATGCGGCTGCTAACTATCACATATTCTTTTATAGACTCCCCTTTCCCTCTTGCACTCTTTTGAAAAAAGCGTTCGCCTTCGCAATGACGATCTTTTAGGTATGTAGTGCGTTTTTAAGCCAACACTATTTCGTTGGACGTCGTGGACCCAAGCAAAACCGGTGACATCATTTTCCCAAAAGCATGAGCGGGTGTGTCGAATTTTGTGATATCCGACTCTGTTTCGGGAGGCCCCGGGACTAAAGGGTTTTTCCTAGGTTTCCTAAAGGGTTTATGCGAAGCAAGGGAATGAATCCTCTTAATAACCTTCTAGTCTAGGACATGCCTATACATTGGTCCTATCCACAACATACCTACTTAGACACATATAAAGAATTGCACACTGGGCAGGCTACCAACAAAACATATTATTACATTAATTAGATAATAATATGTTTGGTATTAGGAGTGCGTGCATTAAGCAATCGCAGTCATGGAGCCTTCACGTATATATTATATTTCGGATTTGGCTGGAGGTGTGTCGGATTTTGTGATATTTGTACAATATGGTTCATATGGATGTATGGTTATTACAGTAATAAGTAATAAGTGAATGAATTGGAGCAATAAAATAATGATGAAAATATAAAAACCACGAGAAAGTAAATACAAAATGAATAATAGGCATACCTTCTGCACGTCGCTCTCTCTGTCAACAACGTCGGTCCGGCCGTCCGCCGGAGTGTTCGCAGCAGGACCTGGTAGGGCAATCATTTGATTGTTTGTCACCTTGTTTGACATTTATTTTAAATAAACAGAACTAATCACTATGGATGGGGGTTTTCAAACCAAAAATGAAAAATAAACATTAGCTTATTATTTATTATTTATTTATTTATTTATTTATTTATTTATTATTTATTTATTTATTTATTTATTTATTTATTTTTTATTTATTTTTTATTTTATTTATTTTTTATTTATTTATTTTTTATTTATTTATTTATTTAAATAAAACCCAACATGGGTTTTGGAACAGAACAACCAACATTGTTCCACCATTTTCCAACCCAAGTTCTCCACAATGTCAGACTCATTCAATTATTATTTATCAACTCTCACCTTGTGACAGTGGCGCACCCAAGGGGGGGGGGGTTCGGGCTAAAGCCCCCCCCCCCGAACCTCACAAGCACCAGCATTTAATTTATATTTAAAGCTCATCACTTTTAATATTTCTTATGAATGATACATTTTGATGAAAATATTACTGAAACAAAATAAAAGAAAGAAATAAAGAAAAACACCTTGTTGCATCTTGATTTTTAGCACTGTGGTCGGTTCGCGGTATTTTTTTCCATTTTAGAGCTGCGCTTTGTTTTTATGACCGCCACACGCTCGTATTAATGGCAAATTTTTAGACCCAACCTATAAGATTCCCCCAGCACTCCTAATCAGCAGGGGCTGCCACTTTCAAATAGTGCATCTTTACCTCAATAGACACGTACAACCGTTGAGTGAAAAATATACTATACTATCCAATAAAAGTTCCAAAAGTTCCTATGAAGCTGGACTTTGTTTTTATCGACAATCCAGAAAACATGATTTATTAGTTTTATTAGTTTATCCCACAATTTCAAAGCATGATTTCTGTAAGTATGTTTGTCCCACAATATCACAGTATGCATGTGTGCATGCATAGGCCTCCATATTTATTTATTTATATTATTTTCTCTCACCAGGATTGGTCACTGTAGGGTGCGAATTGACGTGGGGGGATGGGGAAATTCCCCCCCCCCCCCTCTGTAATTCATCCCTGGCTCTTTTTATGAGAGTATCCATTCCCGCCGGGATGGGTAAATCCCCAACTCTGATTCCCATCTCATTCATAACATATCAACTTTATTTATCTTGTAAAGTTAATAAATAATGCGTTTAATTAATCCCTAGCCATAAAGTGTTTTACCTTAAAAACCTTTTTGGTTATTTGGATTAAGGACCCCGTCAACGTTAGTATAATGCACCACTCTAGCCTAAGGGGGGGGGGGGAGGAAGGCCCATGATGGTCGAACCACCACGGGTAAGGGAGGAAGGGGGTTCTCACGATCCGGTCGTCACGTCGTTGTCCCCGTTCGTTTGGTCATGTCATCGTCGCCGGGGGTCGTCAAAGGAAGGGGACAAGGTCCCCGACGACGATTGCCAGAGTCGCTCTAGTTTCGGGAGTAAGATACTCCGCTCTTTTTAGCTGATGTTTCCCAGGTGGACTTTTTTTCTTGAATCGCCTTTTACGATTAGCAGAGCCAGCTCTGGGCCAATTCTACCCGGGCCAGACGGGTTAACCAATCGACTCTTTTTATCCTTATCAAAATAATACGTCAGATTGCTTCAAAGGCCATCTCGAGGGCAATAATTTTCTCAAAAAGTTTTGCCTCCGGCGTAGACCCGTAAAAGCCACCAAATTCACAAGTAATATAAATTTGGGCCCAAACCCCCTTGCCAAGCGTCAATTCGCACCTGTTAATGGTCCCCCCCCCCCCCCCCCACCGGGATGAAATCCTGGGTGCGCCCCTGCCCTTTTGAGGAGCTAAAATCTCCAAAGTTTTTACGTGAAAGTATTAATCCCGTAAGCGGTTTTAGCAGGATGATGATCACGCAAGAAACGTTTCAAGTACGGGGAAAAGCAATTTGTGTGTGAAATATTTACCCTGCACGTTGCAAATGCCACCTACGCTTACCGACAGTTTGTAGCTTTAAGTTACAGCGGGCGACCCGGGTCAGGGCGGTGCACGTGCGACGTCACCGTCGGTATCCTGTGTTGAAGTGTACGCGTTTCTATATTGTCCTACCGAACACTTTACACACTTAAATTTTCATTAAAGTTTTTTGAACATACTGCATTCTTTTTAAATTAGATTTCTAATAGAAATGTGGGAAAAATTGGTGTAGCCACTGCAAAAAATAACTAAACACTTGGGGGATTTATTTGATGGTTTTGGTTTTGATTGATTTGGATTATTTGGTTTAAGGACCGCAACCGTTATTTAATGCCCACTCTAGCCTAAGGGGGGGGGGGAGGAGGGGCCCATGCTAGTCAGAACCAGCCCCCGGGTAGGGGGGGAGGAAGGGGGGGTTTTTCACGTTGCGGTCGTCATGTCTTTTTCATCGTTTTGTTGTGTCATTGTCATCGGGGCGCCGGGGGGCGTCAAGGGGAAGGGGGGCAAGGGCCCCCACACGATTGCCAGAGCTCGCCTTAGTTTCGGTAAGATATTTCGCTCTTTTAGCTGATTTTTTGCGAGGTGGACTTTTTCTCTTGAATCGCCTTTTACATTAGCGAGCATGCTCTGGGCCAATTCTACCCCCGGGCCCAGACGGGGGGTTGGCCCTTTGTAATGGGTTTCAGCAATGTTAAATGAGAATAAATGAGAGCAATACAACGAAAAATTCGAAAATACTTTTTTTGGGGGAACAAAATTTTACCAGTTTTAGGGTTTTAAGGGAGGGATTTTTTATAATAACTTGCCATGAAAACAGTAGGTGAAAATAAGTTTATTTAGTTTTTGGATTTAAACTATTTTTTTTCAATCAACAGACTTTCCCCCCTCTGGCCGGGGTGAATTGGCCAGAGCATGGCTTGCTAATCGTAAAAGGCGATTCAAGAGAAAAAGCCACCCCGCAAACCAGCTAGAACGAGCGGGGTATCTTACTCCCCCAACTAGAGGCAGCTCTGGCAATCGTCGCGGGGACCTTTTACCCTTTCCCTTTACGATCCCCCCGGGGGGGGTGCAAGGGGCCAACGAACGATGACAAAAACGATGACGAAGCGACGTGAGAAACCCCCCTTCCTCCCTTTCCCGTGGGTGGTTCTGACCAGCATGGGCCCCTCCTCCTCCCCCCCCTCTTAGGCTAGAGTGGTGCCTTATGACCCAACGGTTTACGGGTCCTTAATCCCAAAAAAAACCCAAAAGGGCCTAAAACAGTTTCCAATTTTGGGTTTGGGGGCATGGCTACGCCCCCAGGGGTGGAGGGTGGGGCGGTTGGCTCGAATCACCTGGGGGTTTTTACTACGTTGCACACCCGGGCCAGGTGGGCCATCCAAGGCATTTCCGCACCCCTGCCGTAAGCGGAGCACTGGCGAGGCCATGTTGTATCCACAAGCCCTGCAAGGATACCCCGGGTGGACGTTTTGTTGGTGGTCCGCTGTCTGTTTCGGCGACCCTTTTAACTACCTGTAGTGGATACGAACACACACAAAAATAAGAAACACAGTAAAAACAGTATCAGGCGGTGGTCCCTGAAAACCCCCAAATTGAATTGAAAAAAAAAACAGGACAACACAACCCTTTCAGTGTTCGAGCCAATGATATTTTAAAATCAAAAAGTTGGCAGGTCCCCATCATGGTCCACTGACGACTTCAATTAGAAACCATTTTGAAAGGGCAGTTTTTTTTGTAAAAAAGGTTTTACGTTTGTAGCACAAATATTTTTTAAGCTGCTGTCAGGTTGACCGGCTAGCAAAAGAATTTCGGCCCAGGCGCCAAAGGGGGTTAAAAACATAAAAAAAACTTTTAGAAATACATCCAAAACCCTTTCACACTAAAAAAGGGAAAGAATCTAAAAAAAAAAGGGGCAATCACTACCCTTCCAATTTTCGCATTCTTAATTAAAAACGTACAGTTCCCATAACAGCATCCTCGAAAACTTTGGGAAAAAAAGAATTTTCGATTTTTAATTTAACGAGTAGTTTATCCCCAAATTCTTTTTTGTAAATTTAAATTTTAAAAGTAAAAAGCAAATTCATTTGCCAAGCTTTTCGAGGATGCGTTATGGGCACTGTAAAGTTTTAAAATTTAAAAAGCGCAAAAGTGGAAGGGTAGATGGCTTGGCCCTTTTTTTAGTCTCATTCCTTTTGAGTGTGTAAGGTTGGCTGTATTTCTACAAGTTTTTTTTATGTGTGTGTCTTTTTACTTTTTCAAGTTCCATTACAAAATTTTGTTAAAATATAATATTTTTATCAAAGTTATTTAATTTTTTTGGATTGCAATAACAATAGGATTAAAATATCAGGCCCCCATTTATGTACATCTGGGATAGGTGGGATAACCCTGGTATAACGACGGGTTTAAAGGACTGGTTAAAAGGGAACTCACACCTATTTAAAAATTTCCCATGTAACAACAAAAAGCACAACTAATGTAATTTTACACCTATTTCACGCACCCACACGAGGGAAGCGTAATCTGACGGCCTTGACCCCAGCCATGAAATCATAGATAACAAAGAATATTGAAATTTTCACCATCTTTTTTTTTACATTTTTTTTAAAAAGTGACAGGAGATTGCGGATTTGATTAAAAGAAAAGAAGAAGCTTATTATTCCGTAAATTTTTTGGATTTTAATTTAAATTTAAGGACGCGTCAACCTTTAGGTCATAATGCACCACTCAGCCTAAGGGGGGGGGGGAGAGGAGGGGCCCAGCTGGTCAAACCAGCCCCGAGTAAGGGGAGGAAGGGGGGTTTCTACTCGCAGTCGTATCGTCTTTGTCATATTTGTTGGTCATTTTCATCGTCGCCGGGGGGTGTCAATGGGAAGGGGCAAGGTCCCGACGACGATTGCCAAGCTCGCCTCTAGTTTCGGGGAGTAAAATACTCCGCTCTTTTTAGCTGATGTTTGCGAGGTGGATTTTTCTCTGAATGCCTTTTACGTTACAGAGCCATGCTCTGGGGGTATTTACCCCGGGCCCCGCGGGGAAATTTTTTAATAGCCTAGGACTATCTACCTTGTTTATCGCATTAGGCTTGTAGTAATCAAAACTAGTTATTTGTGGGGAAGTGTCACAACAAGGTTTTGCTGGCCCAGGTTGGCAAGAAAGGCCTAGGGTTGTCAAACAGTAGTGTAAATATTTATTTATCTAGTCATATACCCAATGGAACTTTAGACCTACACTGTTGTATTATAAAAAATTTTTTTACATCTGGGCCTAGGCCGGACGGTTTCTGATTTTTTTTATGGAGTATAAGACACCTTTTCTCGTTCCACACAAAGAAGAAAAATTTTTAAAAGTCCCCCATTTGTTTACGTATCGCATTTCCGCCTAACTCGCTTATACCGTCAAAAAAGGTCAAATAACTTGGTTTCTTGTGATTTATGCAAGTGTTTTAGGGTTATTTTTTAAACCTTTTTTTGGAAGCCTTCCAAAAAATTTTTAACTTTTTTTTCAAAAGAGACTATATTCTATAACCCTTTAAAGCCCCTGTAAAATATGAACTTTTAGCCCCCCCCGTCTGGTTTGGGGAAACGCGGGCCGACGTATTTGATTTTAGCAGTATAGGCAGTTTGTGGCAGTAGTAGGCAGTAGTAGGCAGTAGCTAACATCCTTAAAGTGATTTTGAGCATGTTTGAAGACATTTTTTCACCAAGAAGGAATGGTCGTACCCCAATAAAATTTGGCATGTGTTTTTCAGGTACCTAAATCCCCTCGATTGTGATAGTTTCAAGTTCACATCACGTTACATGACGGCTGGGTAACACCTCAAAAATCACCCCAACTCTCCCTTGGTGTATAAGGTGTTTGAGTGGTAGCGCACCGCGGCTTAGTGCGGCGCCTAACGGGCACCTAGATTGTTTTTTTTCATCTGTATTGGAATTATTGGAAAATATAGATGGAGGGACCAAAAAATTGAAGTTGAAGAAAGAGGGAAATCAGGGAAAGACTTAATGAAGAAAAGATTGGGAGTATAGAAATAAATGGGGAGAACTGGTTTGAAAAGCCTGTCATAGAAGACATCGAAGTAGATGAGGAGGTGTTAAGCCTGGCTAGCAAAAAACTGAAAGTCCACAGCCCGAGAAATTGGTGATACGTCACCCCCCGACCTGACTTATGTTGGAACCGGGTGTTTTATTATTATTATTATTAAATTTTTATTTTTATTATTATTATTTTTTATTATTATTATTATTATTATTTTTATTATATTTATTGGAATATCTGATCTTTTTTTTTTCGTTTTATGTTTATTCATTTTAATTTAAACTCTTAATATATCGAAGATAAACCATCAAATTGATTAGGTGTGTAGTGATAAAATTTCCCGCCATAGGCTTGAAATCGAGTGTTTAAATTGTAATTGAAAACTCAAAATTAAATATATTATTCGCGTTTTAAAAGCAAAGTGGCTGACATCTGGCGGTCAAGTGGAGAACTGCTCCAAGGCAGATACCGTGCGGCTGCATGGCGGCATTCAATGTTAAACCAATGCAATATTATAGCGTCACGGTCAACTCCAGAATTATTTTTCTCGCTCATGTTTATTATTTAGCAAGCAAGAAAGGTCATAAAATTAGTGCAATATACAGATTTTTGTAATGCGTAATGAAACAAAAAGTCTGAATGTGTATATTATTATTTCCCTGCAATACTGTGGGTTAGATGGGAGTTCTATTCCTATTCCTTGAGACACATTTTTACAACTTTCATCAGTTTCTTGGTGTTGGATGCCACCAACCGATAAACGATAAACCATAATGGTAATTTTTTTTACAATGATGTGCTGTAGGCGGTATAGGGCCAAATCGGGCTAAGAGCTATGTACCGTCACAGATAACAGAGCACGTAGTGTACCTATTATCTGTGGTACCGTCTTTGGGTTCAACATTCTAAACCAAAGATACTGTGAACCATAGTATATATTAGCAAGTCTCATCAATGGTATAATTGATAATTGGTAAAGATATAATATGGAATTTCTGTAATTATTATTTATTATTAATAATATTTGTCCATAACTATAGTTTTTAAATTTGTGCAGCGCATTGAATGTAAAACTATTCGACCTTGATTTTTATTCTTATATGCCAAGAGATTTTTACCAACTGCTGCCGTGAACAACAAATAATTATGCGTAGACTTAATATTTATGGGCTCATATTATTCATAATCTCAACCAAAACAACAACAAAACAATTCTAGGACTTAACTAGGCGTAATATAGTTAGTTAATTAACTATGCGTAATAATAATAGTAGGCCTATATATAAAGTTTAGTGAAGGCCGGTGCCATCCATATAACTAATAACTTTTTTTAGCCCATTGGGGGGGGGGGGGGCTTTTTAAATGTGAGACAATGTTTTAAGAGGTTTCAATGGCGTGACGAAACACAAATTTAATAACAAATCGAGTTTGATAATCTATTCGCGAGGAACCTGCAAAAACTTACTTCGTGGGGGCGTGGACGGGGGGGGGGAGAGAATAAATATTTGAGATATAATATTATATTACATATCTATAGCTAAGTAAAGGCCATAATCTATAAGAATTCGCGGTATTGCATCAGTTTTTACGAAATCGTGTCAAATTCGAGAAAAACTTATTTGCAGGATTGAGGGGGAGAGACAAAATAAAATTGAATATAATATTATCTGTACATATCATATGGCTAAGTGGAATAATCTAGAACTATCGCGGTATTGAATAAGTTAAAATGAAAATACACTTGCTCCTATCGAGGTTTTAAAACTCCTATTTTGCTAGTTATTTTCGCGAATTACAAAATAATATGTCTACCATGTAAACTTGGAAAGTGTAAATACATCAAATACGCTCAAGAAAAATTGCTTAAAGCTGAACAACTGACTTGAGCGATGGGACGCTTCAACCGTGCGCTACTGTTAGTTTAACGCGAATATAATAACATCTAATTAAAAATGCAGGCTAGTTGTGCAAATGTAATGCGAAGCAATATAACCACTCACAACCTCACTCACAACTTATCTCGTCTCCCCCCCCCCACCCCCTTGCCAATTAAGAGTTCCTACACATGTCTAGGTAGCTCGCTTGTCTAATCTGAGGTTCTACATTGACTACAGACCGTCATAGTAATTACTTTTGGGGATTACAAATGTTGATACAGTTATTTTATTGTAAAAACAATTTTTACAATCGGCCCTTCATATTTTATAGCCGACAGTGTGTGTTAATGCGAAATGCACTAGGGAAAGACTCCTCTTATAACCCTCCATCTGGACATGCCTATACAATGGCTCCTATCCACAACATACCTACTAGACGTACATGGAAATCTGCTATGAATTACCCCTGTGGGCAATAGGATACCAACAAAAAGATATTTGTAACTTATTTTAGATAATAGTAATATGTTGGGTAGTAGTGCATGCATCATGACACAGTCTTCTATGTTATCATTTCGGATTGCAGGTGTGGTCGGATTTTGTGATTTTGTACACTATGTTTACATATTGATGTATGGTTATTACAGTAATAGTAATAAGTGAATGATTTGGTATCCATATTTATGATGAAAATATCAAAAACCTGAGAAAGTATAATAAAAATGAATAAGTATGCATACCTACTAGCAGAATAACATAGTTAAAGTTTTGTAGCTCCACCAATTGATATAGGCCTATTGTCTCCGACGGTATTGACGAAACACAGATTAATTTGGGGGCGCTGATAGCGCCGAATGGATATTGTCAAATCAATCGTGTGTAGTGTACGAACCACCATACGTTGGGTAGGAGCTTCAAAGGTTAAGAGCAACTTCCTAAGTACAGTAACTAAACACCAATCGAGCCGCCGTTATATGTAGCCTAATCTCCTGATGGTGATCCGCGACATCTTGCTACGTCATCTAAGGAGCAATGTTTCTAAAGTCTACTATGTGAGTTGCCCGCTCCTTGCTAGGCAAGCTAGTCGTGCTGTGTAAGAGGACCGCTTTCATATTCTTACCGTGCGATGGTTTATGTGTCCCTCCTCAGACACATCGCCTGCTCGGTGTAGTAGGATCGGACTCTCCACTCTTGCGGCGTCTGGCCTGTCGTGTCTCTTTCCTGTCCTTCTCAACTTTAGCGGCGTCCTGGGGCCGTGTCGATGTCTCTTTCGCTTTGCCTTACTCAACCTTTACGGCGTCTGGCTTCCGATGTCTCTTCCTGTCCCATTCTCAACTTTAGCGCGTCTGGCCTGGTCGATTTCTCTTTCCTTGTCCCTCTCCAACTTTAAGCCGGCGTCTGGCCTGTCGATGTCTCTTTCCTTGTCCTTCTCAACTTTTAGCGCAGTATGCCTGGCGATGTCCTTTCCTTGTCCTTCCTCAAACTTTTAGCGGCGTCCTGCCTGTCGATGTCATCTTCCTTTTCCCTACATCCCGAGAAACACGTTTCCCATTGTCATGGTGGCGACAGGGTGCTGGTTGCTGATACACAAAATGAACATTGTTTGTGATGACTAGCCCTAAGTGAAACATACATGTGATCAAGGTGGCAATCGCTTAGTTGATGGTTAACATGGTCCCAAGTCACACTCTGTTACTTATCCCGAGTGAAAGAAACTGATGTTTTGTGCAATACAAATTTTAATAATCTCTCGATTTCCTGTGGTCTCTCCATCGCGGCCGTCGTATTGCACTCTTGAACTCATGGACCTTCATTGGCACCAAAATGTTAACAACAGTCCGATCCAACAAACCCCGCTAATTTTATTCAGGATATTTATTTATTGTAATACTTAATGTTTGTAGCCGTCGTGACCAACACTTTCGGTCTGCACTTACTGTCAACTGGTTTATTGAGGTCGAGTAACATCTGTCGCGTGTATAACACAATTGGTTTGCTTGAAATGTATAATTATGTAATAGTTATCAGCAACACGGTAATACTTCCACAAGTGTCTGCGTATGATACACACAATATATTAAAATATAATTTACATGGGACATTAACAATGAAATATATATTGCAAGCGTATCCAAATAGCAGCAGGTGTCATTTTTAAAATAAAACAGTCTCAAAGGTTACAGTCGCTTCCCCCCCCTCACCCCCACCCCTAGCAACACACACATACAACAACCCTTCTGTTAATTCAAATTAGGCAGAAGTCATTGATATAATTGTGAGAGAATCGGTTGTATTTTTGAAGTGCCTGTAGGACAGTATTATATAAACACATCAATTCTTTCATACGTAGTTCCGCCCACGTACTATTGATACGGTTCCTGCAACATAATTCTGTGGTCTTTTTACTTTTGTCAGTTGATGTAAAAAAAAACGTCATCACTATGCTCTTATACTTGTGGGTGAATACGTTCACTATCTCGCTCGCGATTCTAAAGCACATTCTCGGGGTAACTTCGACCAAATCTCGTTAACAAAAAATAACTACACAATTTGCCTAACAAACAACGAATTCCTCGGAAGGCATACTGTCCTTAATTGTGCCATTTTGTCTTGTTTCACATCGAGGATGGTCACTCTTGAGGCTACAATAGAAGTAGAAGTTGGTAGTTTATAAGTGCTGCTAATGATGCATACGTGTGCCGGCCCGTGTGAACTGCCGTGTGACTGCTTACTTTTTCAATAAGCAAGATACCTCTAATGATAATATCACAATTCTTTGGTAAATTGGCAGATTGCGATAACCATCACCTCTCCGAATATTTAAAAAATCATCCGAAGGTCCGTATTATAACAAAGCGGGCAGAAACAGTGCGTCTTAATGTTTTATTCACGTTGAGGGTTAACGACCCCGGCAGGCTCGTAAGTGACATTATTGTTGTCGTACTGCTTCAATGTGTGCATTGGTGAACAGTCGTGAGGAAAACTCAAATCCGAGATGAGAACAACCAAGAAATTCAAGACACTCAACTAGGCCCTAGATCCGACCTCAAGTGCAAACCACAACAAGAATCGGACACCTATTCGTGACGGTTTTTTCACGCAATCGAAGAAAGTCACAATTTGTCAAACAATGAATTCCTGCTCTTACCACGAAATTTCTCGATGCAGTCAATGAGGATGAAACGTTACCCTATACTCCTCGCTCAACATTGTATAGAATAATGAAAAATTGGCTTTCTCTCACTTGAAAAGGAACATAGACTCTGCCCTAATGCCCTAATAGAAGGGAGGCATTGCTGTTGTATGGAGGCGTCTGTATCTCCGCCTAATTAAGCAACACCGGAAATGAGTGCGCACAATTTATTTCACAACGAACGTGGTGTAACGCGGGCCACACCCGATCCAACTTGTGGCAAGATACCAACATCGCACTTTCGGTTAGACATTCACTTCTGACGGGACTTACGACAGGAACTGAAAAGAACTGGTATTCGTCTGTCTGCCACCCTGGATTGATTGATTGATTGGTTGATCTGATTCAGTGCTCTTTATTTCAGGCGGGATTAGGGCTACAACCTTATCCTAACATCCACCTGAAAGGGAAAGAAAGGAATGTATTATTAGAATAGGCACCATCACCTCATCACCCTTTTGCGGAAGGTGATGAGGTGGTCCGATGTTTATGGTGGAAAGACGATTGACATCTTGGTGTTGAGGGAAGTGAGTGCAGGATAAAGGAAAGTTTGGTAAAACGGTGGTACAGGTTCTGGGGAGTGGAAATAAAGAAGCACGAGAAATGATTGGGATGAATAGGTTAGCCCAAATGGCAAATAAAAAGTGATAGAAGTACGGGAGGAAGGAGAATAGGATCATAAAGATAGAGATAAAAGTAAAACAGTAAGGAATGGGAGATATGCTAGATTTATGCTCCACAAGTAGGTGTGATCAGGAAGCTAAGGCTGTAGTTCCGAAGAACATCGGAAGGTCCTGATTGGTAGAAAGGATATAAAGCATCCTGGGAGATTTCATGCCCCAGGTTGGTGATGAAAGGCAGGGTTTACTAGTAAGTATTGGAAGTATGGGTCGGTAGAGCGAGAAACACAGAGGGAGAAAGGCTGTTAGACCTGTGTGCCAGAAACGGCCTGTACTTGGTATAACACGTGGTTCCAAAAAGGGACAGGTCACTAGAAATTACCAGGTATAGTTGGAACGGGCAACATAAGACACAGATGACTATGTGTTGTTAGTAAAGACAAGCATAGAGTCTGAAGAATGTAACGGTCATCCAAGCATGAGGACTAGATGTGGACCATCTGGCCGCTAGTAGCAGATATCCCAATAGAGGGATAGTGTACGAAGAGAAGAGTAAGTCAGAAAAGGAACTCAAAGTATTGATTAAGTGAGCACGTGCCTCAGTAAGAGAAGAGTATCAACAGAGGATTGAAAAGACATTCCAAAGGAGAGATCCAAGGATGGAGAAGATTGGTGAGATGTAAGGAGATTCACTGGTGCAGGTTCAGACACGAAGACGTGTGGAAGAACAAGTGGTGTAAGAAAAAAGACGGTAGCAAGTTGGTGGAACGACAAAGTAAAGGGGAAAGTACAACTGAAAAATAGAACATGGAGGGAGTACATGAAAGACAGAACAGATGAAAATAGAGAAGCTTACAAAAATACAAAGAGGGAAGCACAAGAACTTTAAAGGGGGGAGAGAAAGGAGAAGATTGCAGATGGCAGAAGGAAACAAGAAAATGTTGTAGTGGTATAGTGAAGAGTAAGATGAAGGAAAAGGTGGACAAAGATACCTACGGAGGGACATGTCCTGATGTTCTTCCTAGAGATATCATTGTAGCTGATGCCTAATGGATGATTCGAGAGACTACTCATTACAGATTTGCATAGTAGATCAAGGAAACTTGGAAAGAGTATTTTAATCAATGCTGAATGCGAGCGAAGCAGAAGACAGAGATGTAGAGTTTGGAAGGGGTGACGGAGAAGCAATGCGAATGGACCGACCTGGCAGAAGCTAGAGTCTGTCATTAAAAGGATGCAACGAATGGGAAGACTGCAGGAGTTGACGACTGGGTGGTGGAAAGGATCAAAGCTGGGGCCAGTTGTTTTTGCATTCTCTATACAGAGTATCAGAGTGGTATGGAGAGAAAGAAGGTGCCAAGAGATTGGGAGAAAGGATTGAATTGTACCATATACAAAAGAAAGGAGATAAAAGAAGTGTGGCAACTACAGAGGCATTACTCTGCAATGCCATAAACATCACAGATAAGTATATGAAAGATTAATAGACAGAAGGATTAGAGTAGAGGTGGACCAATCCTGAATTAAGAACAATTGGGGGTTCGATGGGGAAGATCGAGTATAGTCCCATATCTATGGCGACGGTCGTTCGCCCGCATCCAAGAGCACGCGCCTGCTATAGGCGATGATAACTCGACCCTGTTTACTCCTACCGAGTGGGGTGTTTCAGCTATCTGCACAACGAGATGAATAGGGACCCGTCCATAAGGATTTACAATCCTTGAAACTCGGTATATGACCTGATATGTGTCATACATCCCAAAAAAAAAAAAAATCAGCCCGAATCCGATAACTCCGTTCTGTGTTTGAAAAGTGCGTAAAATCGCGACGAAAATCTTCCGGCTGGCTGTTGGTTGGTAGGGGGTTGTGATTTGACAGAGAGGATTAAGAGCCTACAGGAGAAAACGGTACATCTTTGAATAAAAAAAAAAAAAAAAAAAAAACATGAAACTTGGACCACATTAGATTCCATCAGACTCAGCGTCCTTCCGGGGGGGGGGGGCCGAGAGCCCAACCATATTCCACCCCAACACCCCTAAATCATTACCTCAAATTAAAATAATTCGTCATGAGCTCTAACCCAAAATTGATTTTTAAATCAAACTTATTATTAAAATTATGATCTAATGTGTTTTAACCAATTGCCTATTCTCATTTTTTTAAAACCTGTCATTTTGTCAACCCCCATCCTAACAGTTTATATTATTTTCATCTTGATTTCCACATTCACCACGAGGCACTAATGAGTTATCATCATGAAATTTAACATGATGGTCCATAATAATTATGACAAATAATCCGCCGAGAGGCAAGCGTATCCACCTCCAACACCCCCTAAAATTGGATAATTCATAGCTATAATCTAAAATTGATGTTTTGTTACAAAAATTAAAGTTATTTAAAATTATGTGTTAATTGTTTTAACCCAATCGTGAAACCATCGGCCTATTCTCATTTCCTAAACCGACATTTTTCAAACCCCCTAATCCTTTATAGTTTTCTACTATTTTGTACCTTGATTTCCAGCATTTCACCAGAAAGCACCGAATGAGTTATCAGCATGAATTTGGCTTTGATGGTAGCTACATAATAATATTGAAACATAATAATCCGCCAGGAGGCAAGCGATATTCACCGCCAACTATTCCCTACCACCCTTTACTTTCGGAAAACGTTAGGTCCGTATTCAAACAATTTTAATTTTAATTGGCTCATTCAATAATGCGTTCAATGTTATAGTCCGGTCAACATCTTGACACGAAAACCCAAGACGACATTAACCATGGAAGGTAATAAAAACCTTGGTAAATTGCCAACTACAATATAAAAAAAAAAAGATGGTAGCTTTTTGTTTCTAGACAATCAGTTTTTAAAGGCACTGTATCCACTTTTACCGTATTTCACATATTTCAAGCTCTGATATGAACAAAGCTTAAAAAAGTTATGTGATATCCCCATCCCCCCAAAATACAAAAATCTGTAAAAAAAAAAAAAAAAAACCGGCAGCCAAGCTCTCTCCAAAGTCTTCGCTGTGAATTCTGTGAGTAATAGAAGTTGAGCCAAGAATTTCAGTCTTTCTCCCTAGTTTTCGCATGTTTGCAAAGAAAATAAGATCATTTGTGCCTGGTTGACGAGCGCCAAGCACACTATTTTCCGTGGTAAAAAATAAAACATTTGAACTCAAAATCATAAAAACATTACTTGGCCATTGCATTTGTTACGAGGACTCTAAAAAGTCCATGGCCAAGTAATTGTTTTATGATTTTGAGTTTAAAATTTTTACTTTTTTAAGCCAACAAAAATGTTGGCTTGGGCGCTCGTCAACAGCAAATGATCTTTATTTTTTTCAATGCAACTAGGGAGAAAGATGAATGCTTGGGCTCAACTTTTATATCTCACAGCATACACAGCCGAAGACTTTGGAAGTAGAGCTTGCGCCGTTTTTTTTTTTTATACAAAATTTTTTATATTTTGGGGGGATTTGTAACTTTGAAAAGAAACGGAAGAAAAGTTGAGGGATGGGTAACAAATGAGTATGGTCTTCATAGACATAGAAAAGGGCGTTGATAGTGTGCCAAGGAATGTAGTTGGGAAAGCTTGGAAGAAAAAGGAGTGGACCAGGACTGTATAGGCAGGGTAAGAAGTATGTACATAGTATGTGAAAAGCTGTGTAACAACACAGTTTGGGATGTCAGGGTGGTTTCCCAATAACAAAGGGCTGAGGCAGGGAAGTGTGCTGACGAGGGCAACAGGAACCAATTGCTATTATATAGTGATTGATGATATGAACCATTCACAACAAGGTTTTTATGGAGGAAATGGAGGAGGTAGAGGTTTGCTGTTTGCTGAGGATTTCCGTGGCGTGGTCAGGAGGTATGAGGAGGTTAATACAGAGATACACAGACCTCTGGAAGAGACACATTGAAGAGGCCAGCATAAGATAATCGTGAGCAAGAGCAAGGTTGTTACTAGGCCAGAGAAGGAGACAATAAGGAACTATCAATGCAGAAATTCAAGATTGGAGAAGAAACCCTGAGTGGTGGAGAGTTGTTGATTTCCTAGGAAGTGAAATAATGTCAAGCGAAAGATACAAGTGAAATTACCAACAGAATACAAAAGGCAAGTAACTTCTACCATGTGTAAAAGGCCTGGTGTGGGTAGGGAAAGACCCATACAGTGGCAAGATGACACTAGAGGCCTACAAGACCTCCTTCATACCGATCCTCACATATGCGGCAGAAACCTGGACTATGGCGATAGAGAAGAAAGCCAAATACAGGCGGCGGAGATGAGATTCCCTGAGGAGCACAGTGGGCAAACAAAAGAGATAGAATTAAAAATACGAACATCAGAGAGATGCTTGGGGTGTAGAATTAGGTGACAGGATGGGAAGGACATTGAGATTGGTTTGGGCATATGACGATTACGAAAGAGAGGATGGCCCAGGAGAATGTATGAGAAAGGATTGAAAGAGAAGAAGACCGGGGGAGACCAAGAAGCGATGGATGTTAGACCGTACAGAGATCTATACTGAGGGGAGAGCTGGGAGGATGTAGTCAGAGACACGATTTGTGGAAGGATAGAAAGAGTAGAAGATTGGTTTGCAAACCAAGCTGACTCTGCCAGAATGTAGGAAACGGCGATGGATAATGATGCTGACTGATTAACGACTTATGAAAACTCGGGAAAAACGTTTCAGTCAGGTTTTGACGGTCTCGTAGGGATTTGAGCCCGAGACCTCCCGAATCAGTCGCGCGCTTAAGGTGTCCGCTGTTTTGTAAATCTTACGTATAGAATAATTAAGCCAATATTTAGGTACATTTTAAAAAAAAAAATAACATATCAGCTAGAGCTCTAATTTTTTGTCCTAGTTTTAAGAATTTATTTCTCTTCACTTTCCTCTTTCATTACACAGAGGTGTAGCTGGAAACTATATTTAATTCTGTTTAATTAATCATGTGTAGTTAGTGTTCATTTTTTGAATAATTTACACATGTTTGAATTATTATAGTTAAAAGTAATTCCAAAAACTGTTTTTATAATATAATATACCAACATGCTCTGAAATTTTCAAGACAATTTGCCATATAGTTTCCTGAGAAAATGTACCTTTGTATTAAAAATATGTTCTGAGAAAATCTACGTCAAAGTTTCGGCAACTTACAGTTAGTGCATTCCTGCCCATAGTCTATACATGTCTCTATCTTACAAAATAAATTCCAAAAACTCAAAAATAATTTTTTTTTTTCCAAATTTTTCATTTTCATTTTATTCTACATACTATACAACAACACATAAAGGAATAAAAACGATTTTTTTTAAACTTCTGACGGCCGCGGACCTCCTTAAGCCGCTCGCGCCAACACTGTCGTGGTATTTCAGCTTTATTTATTATTTTGATGCGAAATTGTGTGGTGAACATTAATATGTTTTAATTTAAGAATACGCAACAATTCTAATTTTACAAAAAAATGGTTTTCACAAAGCCTGACCTGTTACGATTAGTTTAGGCATTGTACTCATACGTTTAATATTCTATGTTGAATTAAATGTTCCTCGCGAATCATCATTCCCCCATTAGATTGTGCAGAAAACCATACTTTATAGTTTCGTTTTCGGTGATTTATAAAAGAGATGCTACAAATGCTACATTTATAGATAGGCTTAATGCTAATATTCTAAATTTAAATGCTAGATATTATAATTTCTAGGTTATAGGCCTAAGTCTATGCCTACCTATGGTACTGCTTTTAACGGTAAGAAACGATAGCCAGCACAAAGTTTTAGCTAGCTTATCAGTTCTGTGACTGAAATGTACATTCTTAGTACGAGTTTAAAAAAAAAACATTTATTTATTCGTTGCCGAATTGTTTCATAAGCCGCTTGACGTATTCAAACTCTCTGTATCTTACGGAATACAACATTAAGCTTATCTCGATTTGGTTAGTCGGGAAACACTCCCGTAGGTGAAAATTGTTAATATAGTAGGCCTAATAACATTCAGAGTCCGTCTCGGTAGCTCCTACCTGGAATGTGGGAGACTCGGTTCGACCCCGATCGAGATGGATTTTGTAAATTCTGAATTGTATTAAATGTTAACAACATTAGCCTAACTTTTGTGGTTATTTCCAAAATATAGAACTGCCGTGACATTAAATTCAAATACTGAATTGTCCAGCAAAAAGGGCCCCTAGATAAAAGGGTAGTAGGCATATATGGACCTATTTCCAGACGGTTTTCAAATACAACAATATTTAGAAGTAATGACTTACACCGTTCACGCCTGTTCACCACCCGATTCATCTAATGCTAACACTCAAAATATATTTCAACATAATATGGAATACTTTAAGTATACATCAATATGTAGCCTACATTATTTAACGAGGTATGGGGGTATATTGTCTCCAAGAAATAACTTTTAACAATACCAAATTTACATTTATAATTGTATTGTTTGGACAAGTTTGTTTATAATTAATAGTTGGAAATAGATCCCTATTATTAAGTTAGGATGTACAGCTTTGTTATAACTTAAGGTAATATTTTACGTAGCCCTACTTTGAACTTATTAGTAAGCTGTATGTTCCTGGCCTGTCATTTAAAAAAGTACAGTATGCCCTAACCGTAGTATCACCTAGTGAACGAGAACTCGGCCTCTTCTTGGATCCCGAAGCCAAATGCGAAGTTCTGACCTGGGTTTATTAGCTGCTTTTAGGCCTATTTGAGTTTATTTTGAATTAAAGGCGAGGCGTTTTTCCCGAGGTTTTCCTATTCGTTAATGCGAATGCAAGGTAGGGCCCTATTCGAGTCACATATGGCCCTCCGGACATCCCTTTCACAGTTCTAACTCCTTGCCTATCTAGAAAGACACCTGGTAACATGCATTGCCACTCTGGCTGATTTCCACGAAATTATCTTAAGCCGAGTCAATCAATAAGGTAGGGAGGAAAGACTCTACAGGGGGACGGGGGAAGTTATTTTCCAATTACGTGGCCCTGTTCTCGTCGCGTCGTCGTCGCGTCTTCGGTCGGGGGGAGGTCGTCCGAGATAGGGAGGAGCCCCGACGATGATGAAGGACATCTTACAGCGTAAGAACATGCTGTTGAATAGGCCTTCTACCCCACAGTTTGCAATTGCTTGTTGGTTTATTATATTAAGGGCGCGTCAACCGTTAGTCATAATGGTGCAAGTCTAGAATCTGGATATAGGGGAAGTTGCCATGCTGGTCAGAAAACACAGCTCACAGGCTTAGTACAGGAAACGGGTTTTCACGTCGCGGTCGTCATCGTCTTTGTCTCGTTCGTGGTGTCATTGTCGTCGTCGTCGAGGAGGTCGTCAGGTAAGTGGCAAGGTTCCCCGACGACGATTGCCAGAGCTCGCTCTATTTTCGGGGTTGTTATATTTTCCTCAAAGGTAGCTGCTAGCTGATTTTGCGGGATAGATAGTTTCTCTTAATCGCCCTTTAATTTACTATTCGCAGAGCCGTTCTCTGTCCAGTTCTACCCCAACCAAGATGGTGTATTGTGGTTGGGGCTGCTTAGTATTAAAATAAAATCTCATACAGCAAGAATTGAGAATAGATGCACCCAGAGAACCAATAGCTTATCGCTACGTAAAGGCGGACGAACTCGGGTTCGATCCCCGTCGGGAACACACATTTTTCGAACAACTTACTAGATGTATTTGCGTAAAGGACTTGACCTCTTTTCTCCGTCTTGTACGATCAGTCAAAGGAACACCCACACTGTGCCATGCTCTACCCCGGGTCCCAGACGCAAGGCTTTGTGTTTGGGCGCATTAGCTTTCATTGCGCAATAGGCGATCCAACGTCATATTTATTGTAGAAAAGACGATATTATATATCTTTACGTATATACTTTCACTATGTTCGCCATTGGAATCGAGTGCAGTTGTTTTTGTTCTTGTTGTTGTTATTTCAAAGGCCTGTGACTCACCGCATATATACAGAAGGTGGTGCATTTCAAGTCCTCTTAATCAAAAACCCCGGCGCTCGCGCCGAAAGTTTTTCCAACAGATTTATTGGACCTTGACTTGCGAAATCTATGTAAAATTTTAACAATGTTGGTAACAAAATATTTTTACAAAGGGTCTAGGAACATTACGTTTTTTACAATAGTGCGTTTTTAAGATTACTTACAATAGTTTGCGAAACAGCGTGACAATATTATCATGATCACCTTCCTCTTTACAATAGCTTCTGTAACATTTTTTTTACAAAATAATATTCAGTTTTTCAAATAATCGTGTATTCGTGTTCACGTTATTATTTAATTGACATTGAAGTGACTTGTTTTCCATAAAAAATATCAGAGTAGGCCTATATTATTTCCTTGTTGGATGGTCCCCGTCTGAGCCCGGGGTAGAACGCCCATGGCTCTGCTTTATCGTAAAAGGCGATCCTAACGGATGATAATGTTCACCTCGCAAATCTCAGCTAGTAAGAGCGGAGTATATTGTCCCCGAAACTAGAGACGAAGTCTGCAATCGCGTCGGGAACACTTCCCTTTCCCTTAACGAACTCCCCGACGACGATGGACGATGACGACCGCGAGTGAGAAACCCCTTTCCTCCCCCTACCCGTGGCTGGTTCTGACCAGCATGCACCTAACGGTTGACGCGCCCTTCCATTATATATAAACGAAACAGTAAAACTATTTGGATGTGGCAATAATATTTTTGTTGTGAAGTCCTAATTATTGTAATTTTTATTGCAATCTAGATCGCAGTTTCTTGGTTAGATTTATTTTTAATTCTATATTTATTCATATCCGTGTTTTATGTATGAGAAAGGCTCATGCAGGTCAAAACCATCCCCGAGGATTGGAGGGAAGGGGAGGGATCCTCTCGTCCCCGTGTCGTGGTGTCTTGGTTATTCGTTCGTGTCGCCACATGTGGTCGTCGTCGGGTAGTTCGTCATAGAAGGGGTGGGAGTTTCCACGACGACGACCCCCCAGGGCTACCGCCTCTAGTTTCGGAGAGTACTATACTCCTCATGATTACCACCTTATCTCTTTTCTTGCGCCTTTTACGATTAGCAGAGCCATGCTCTGGCCAAATCTAACTGGGGGCCCATACGGTGAGAAATCATTATAGTGGGTCTTAAGTCCTATACAATCGTGCAAATCGTGAAAGAGGATGAAAAATTTGTGAATTTACTATAGACTCACAAGGAATCAAAAATCGATGGCCCCAAGTTAAGTTTTCCTGTAACTTTTTTTATTAATTGAATTAATAAAATTAATTGATTAATTAACCAAAAATTTTTTTTAAAGGAGACAACACAGTCGACATTGGTATCAAATGAAAGCTTATTTTACGGAAAAATGAATAAATGAAAAATATTTAAAAAATTTATTAATTAATCATCTAATTAATTGAATTTTAGTAATTATTTTACCACTTTCGATTTATGTATAATTATGTAAAACCAAAATCCTACCGATTGTCAAAACAATTTCACCCCTTTACTAACATAATCCCCAAAAAATCCAAATTTTGATGGCCCAAACAAAATTCCTTCATTTCTCAAGATAAATGGATTAATGAAATTAATAATTAGATTAATACCAGTTAAATGTTTGACATTCACAAACCACAGTCAACTGATGTATCAAATAATAAAAAAACAAGCATAATAAAGAGAAAAGTGATGGCCTCAAGGTCGATTTCTTATCACTTTCTTTTTAAATTTAAATTTAAAATTCAATTAACGGCAATTAATCACAAAAATTACAAAATTAATGTACAAAATAAACACAGCACAGTCGACTTGGATATCAAATGAAAGCTTATTCACGAGTAAATAATGTGTGAAAAAATATTTTTCATTTATTAATTAATCATCCAATTAATTACATTTTTAGTAAAATTATACCACTTTTGGGACTTTTATATAGTTATGTATTCCAAAACTTTACCGAATGTCATAAAATTTCACCACTTTAATAACATAATGCCAATTAATCCAAATTTTGATGGCCTCAAACGAAATTCCTGCAATCCAGATAAATGGATTATGAAATTGAAAATGAGCTAGATCCCTTAAAATTTGGGTTCTTTACAATCAATTATGCGCTTCGATTGACAATTGTAGTATAAAAAACAATATGATCACAATAAACCTAAAAATGATGGTCCAAACTAAATTCCACTTAATTATTATTAATTGAATTAAGGGAATTAATTTTTATATTTATTTAAATCAAATTGTGTAAATGATCACAACATAGTCGACTTGGGAAACCAAATGAAAGCTTTTTTTTTGAATAATTAAAATGTGAAAAAAATATATTTAGTTAATTGATCAATCATCTAATTAATTAATTAATCATCTAATTAATTACAATCAAAGTAAAATTTTACCACTTCGGTATGTATACGGTATCAAAAACTCTACCGATTGTCATAAAATCTTACCACTTTACTTACTCGATGTCAAAAATAAAATAAAATAATTATAGCACCAAAACGAAATTCTTGTAACTTACATTTTATCAAATAAATGAAACTAAAATTTATTTAATAAAATGTAAGTTACAAGAATTTCGTTTGGTGCTATAATATTTTTATTTAATTTTATTGACATCGTGTAAGTAAAGTGCTAAGATTTTATGACAATCCCGGTAGAGTTTTTGATACCTATACATAACCAAAGTGGTAAAATTTTACTAAAATTGTAATTAATTAGATGATTAATTAATTAATTAGATTATTAATTAATTATAAAAATGATTAATTAATAACTAAATATATTTTTCACATTTTAATTATTCATAAAAAAAGCTTTCATTTGGTTACCCAGTCGACTATGTTGTGATCATTTACACATTTGATTGAAAATAAATAATAATTTAATTCCATTAATTCAATAAAAAAAATTAAGTGGAATTCAGTTTAGACCCATCATTATTTAGGTTTATTGTGATCATATTGTTTTTAATATACAATTGTCAATCGTAGCGCATAATTGAAAATTTTGAAGACAATTTTAAGGGAATCTAGCTCATTCTCAATTTCATTAATCCATTAATCTGGGAGTTGCCAGGGAAATTTTGTTTTGAGGCCATCAAAATTTGGATTAATTGGCATTATGTTATTAAAGTGGTGAAATTTTATGACAATCGGTAAAGTTTTGGAATACATAACTATACAAAAGTCAAAAGTGTTATAATTTTACTAAAATGTAATTATTTTGGGTGATTAATTAATTAATGAAAAATATTTTTCACACATTATTTACTCGTGAATTAAGCTTTTCATTTGATACCGAAGTCGATATGCTGTGTTTATTTTGTACATTAATTTTGTAATTTTTTTAGATTAATTGCCGTTAATTGAATTAATGGGAAAGTGATAAGAACCCGACCTTTGGGGCCATCAATTTCTCTTTATTATGCTTGTTCTGTTATTAATTTGATACATCCGTTGACTGTGGTTTGTGAATGTCAAACATTTAACTGGTATTAATCTAATTATTAATTTCATTAATCCTTTTATCTGTGAGTTGAAGGAATTTGTTTAGGGCCATCAAAAATTTGGATTATTGGCATTATGTTAGTAAAGAGGTAAAATGTATGACAATCGGTAGAATTTTAGGTGTACATAATTATAATTAATAATCGAAAGTGGTAAAAAATTACTAAAATTCAATTAATTAGATGATTAATTAATAATTTTTTTAATATTTTTTCATTTATTCATTCTTCGTAAAATAAACCTTTTATTTGATACCAATGTCGACTGTGTTTTCTCCTTTAAAAATTTTTGTTGGTTAATTAATCAATTAATTTTATTAATTCAATTAATAAGAAAGTTACAAGAAATTAACTTGGGGCCATCGATTTTTTGGGTTCCTTGTGGTCATAAATTTGTAAATTCTCAAATTTTCATGCGTTCTTCACGATTTGCACGATGTTATAAAATATTTGGGGCTTATAGACCCCACAATTAGAAAAAGGTACAAGTTTACAGAAGAAGTGAGGGACGCATGGTTATGTCGTTTGTCGTTTCAAAGACTTGCTTAGGTCTTCCAGGAGACTGTTCAAATTTAGTTGTAGCATTTGTTATACTATCCTTATTTACCTTCTTGTTTTAAATTACAACATTTTTTTATAAAATAAAAAAAAAATTGAATTTAATTGAATTGAAAGAACACGATCAATTACTGAGAAAACACGTCTACAATTTGGATTTGGATGTAAATGGGTGCCCTACAAGGTCCACACAATCTCCTTGCGCCCGCCGCTCGATCAGTGGACCTTGGCAAATAGTTACACTAACAACACTACATTTAGCATATTAGGAAGGGGCAAAAAGACTTTGCGGTTACTGCTGCTCGGACCAGAGTAGATAAAGAAGTTTTCCAAGGGAACTTCTTTGTCTGTCTGTCGCAGGTGTAGGGGGGGGGGGGGAGATTCTCACGACGCGGTCGTCATAGTCTTTGTAATCGTTCGTGTTGTCATCAAGATGGCATGAAATTTTGCAACCACAAAGCTATCAGCAAGGCGATTATTCTGTAGAATGTATCTTTTAAAAAATGCAAAAGCGTTGATTGCACCAAGGACCTTTAGGCTTAATCTTTCAGAAGAAAGTACACTAGGCTCATATTTTTACAGATGACCAACATCACTTCTGTATTGGGACTGAACTGGTATAGGTAGAGATACATATTTTAAGCGTAAAAGTTTTCTATGCTAAATTGGTGAACATAATATATTTAAAAAAAATACGCCACACAATCTAATTCATAAAAAAAAAAAAAACGACCAATTTGACACATAACAGTTTTACGATCAGCTTGGCGTATTCGTACTTTATTTATCCTTGTAAGGTTATTCCGGAATAAAGGTCCGCTGGGACATTATATTCAAATACTCAATTGTCCCAGTGAATTGGACCCCTATAGTAAAGGTCTGATTATCTATTTTCTAGACAATTATTTGTTTCTGAAGACTTACCAAAAGGATAAAGAATTATATCTGTAAATACACGAATTGAAGTTTGTTCACACGATGAGTTTAACGATTAAAAACAATAAAATCTGGAGACACATACATGGAACTAATTTCAGAATCGCATACAAATATATTGGTATCCATAGGAACAGGTTTCAAAATTTAAAAAAATAATTTATATTTTTTATTGTTTAAATAATGTTGATAGTAAATTGCTGGAAACTGATCTCTATTGTTGATAGTGATTCACAGTTTTTTAAATAAACTCAAGGTAAATAATACGTATAGACATACTTATTGGATGAGCGTAGCGAGCGCAGCGAATATTTTATTTCACTACACTGGAGAAAAAATCCGGAATGTTTTTTTTTTCTTTCTTTCTTTCTTTCTGTATTTTTTCTGTTTGTTAGCACGATTCCGGCTAAACCGATACTCCAATTGCTGATAAAATTTTATGGAGGCCTTCAAAATCTCTAAACTTAGAACTGCCACGTTTTTGAGCGTCATCGAAAAATTATTTCTCATAAAAAATCGCAATTTTACGATTTTTTTCGATTTTTGAAACATTTCTTCTACTTATAACACCTACATGCTTTATCCGATTTTAATGATTTTTTCACAGAACCTTAACTTTATGAATTAAGATATTCGTGTGAAATTTGAGCACAATCGAAAATTATTTCTAATGAAAATAGAAACTTTGTGGGTTTTTTTCATTTTTAAAACAATTTTTACTTATTACACCTACATGCTTGATCCTATTGTAATAAGTTTTTCACAGAACCCTAATTTATTAATTTATATATTCGTGTGAAACTTGAGCGCAATCGAATAATTATTTCTTATAAAAATCCGAATTTTTTTCTTTTTTTCTTTTTTTAAAATTACGATTAATTAAAAAATTTAAAATTTAAGTTTATTTTTTTATTAATTAAATTTTAATTTAAAAAAAATTTGAACTTAGTAATAATTTTTTCACAGAACAACAGAAAATCCGCAAAAACACATGGCAGCTCAATGCACCAATACGCTCATCCAACAACGCGGCGGGACTTAAGCGTTTTCCTAATTAATAAGCTGTACCCTCCTCTCCTAGTCATAAAATTCTTATCGACCATTTCTGAGACACTTTTTTCGACAATTATTGCTATCAACCAAAAATAAACTTTTTTAAAAAAGTTGCGTTTATCTGTAGGCCCAAGTTTCAACAATTCTATAACAGCCGTAATTCCACAGTGTCTGCAACAAATTTGCTACAAGATACTGTTCACGTTGATTGTTATTAGGGAGTATAAGACAGCTAATAGACAAATTGCTGTTCGCTCGGCGACTGACACCAAGGTGTTTGAAATTTTGAACATAAATGTCACAAAAGTGGAAATATAGGGCTCTACAGGCATTTACTTAATTCTGATCAAGAATAATTTTGAAAATCTATGACTGTTGCAGAGTCCATATAGGCCTACGTCGGATAGCTTCTTGGCAGAGCGAATAGCTATTTGCTAACTGCCCAAATGTGTCCTATTCTCTCTTAATTTTACTACTACTAACTTATACTACTATAGTTGTTGTCCTCCTTTGTAAAGCAGTTATATACATATATATATAAACTAGACATTTTTCACACGAACATTTTCTTCGACGTCTAGAATCTCGGTTAAGAAATCTTCGTTTATAAAGCATCATTCCAAATAGTTCTAAGGCGCAAGGTCTAAGTCGTAGAGAATGTGAGTCGTTCACAACTGCCTACGTATTAAACGCTCTCTTCTCTCTTTTCTCACTCGCACACACACAGCTCACTGTTCTGATTAGCTCGTCGTAAGGCCTAGTCGTAAGAATTGGACTTTGGCCAATTCGTTACGACTTACGACTTAAGCCTTGCAACTTGGACGAGTTGTGAACGTTCTGATTGCAACACATACTCGGCAATACGAAATATTACGCCTTAGACCCTGAAGCTTACGCTTTACAACTAGTTGAGAATGATGCTTAACCACAGATACAAATTGTTAACGTACAAAGCGAGAGGTGAGTCAACTTACCTTTCTATATCGCTGCATAGTGAGAATTATAATACGTACATGATGCATCTTTGAAAAACCACAAAGGTCGCGATGTGCTTACATATTAGTGTCAAGGCTCGGTCAAACAGTGGCGTGCCGCCGCGTAAAGCAATACTTTTTGAAATTATTTTATTTTTACAATTTCATAATATTGCCGTAGTTATTACATTGTTGTCAGAACACTTCTATCAACTAAGCATAAGCATTCAAGTAAACTATGGTTTACTTGACAATAATCACCTACATTGTTTACAAAAAGAAAGTCTTTGGACACCTGATATGTTCATTCTAATGTCAACTGGTAATAATATCATAGCAATTAAATCGACTTTGATAAAATTATTATATTTAAACAAATTTATTTTGCAATGGAACTTGAAAAAGAAATAAGACCCCACACATAAACATTTTTTGACTTGAAAAAAAACAGCCAAACCTTACACAATCAAAAGCAATGAGATCTGAAAGAAATCCCAAAAACTTAAGTATGTAGCGGAGCCAACTTTGCCGCCTACTTATTCAACTAAACTTTTTAAAAGTTGCCGCCAATATTTTGAATTAAACCAGGCAACAGTGTGATTCATAAGCCTTCGGGAATTTTAAATTTGATTTATTCAGTGCAATTTTGAAAGCGGTGGCTTTTGGGTTGTGATTGTTTTTTACAAACCGGATGTAAATTGGTTTGTTGAAGAAGCAAGAGAAAATGGTGGGACGAGTTTGGGAGGGCGTCTAGCTAGTTGTAGACTGTCCGAAAAGAGTTGTAAAAGCAGTGTTTTAACGAGTTAACGGTTCTGAAAGCAACACCAATTAATAGTCAATAATGCAAACGAGCATTTTAGCTATTACGTTTGGGTAGAAAGAGTTGCGGATGTGGTTAGTTCGGTGACATTAATGTGCGCATTTGGACCAAATACATTATAAATCAAGATGTCTGAGACAAGACAATAATCAAATACGTAATACAACGAATATACGAACTGACAAGAGGAAGGAATACTCGTTTCGCATCCGTAAAGAACCATCTGTAAGAAGATTACAATTGACGTCGAGGATATACAGCTGGCAATACTAGGAAGTTTGTTATGCTAAGTGAATTTTGCGCTACGAGACCTTCACGTGAAGACTTACCTTTTGATCTGCATTTCTCGAACCAAGGACTGTTTGGGAGCAAAGCGAGGGTTCTGTCCCTAATCGAGTACATCTCCAGTAAACGATGAGTACATACATAATATGTTATTGTTATTTTTTTTTTGTAAGGTAATAAATATTAATTGTGAAGATAAAGTACATGATTATAATGGGGATATTTTATCCAAATAAATAGGAATCACTGATCGGGCTTAGGTAGGACTAGATATCAATTATTTTAAGCTGGTGAATCTGTATTTTTCTGTTTTGATTCCGATATATTTAATCATGAAAGCTTAACGTTTTTTTTCCTTCCAATCTAAATTAACTCTTTTTTTTGTTTCTGTTGTCTTTTTATATGCGAACTTTTGTTGGGCGTAGCTTCTCTGTCTTCTACGTCTCCTGCTTGAGCTAGACCGAAGAATACTATTATAAAAATGTAACCCCGAGATTAATGAAAATTTGAAAGATTGAATTTTTATTATGTGTTTTGACACTCAGGGAAAAGGTGGGGCTTAACTCCGTTTTATCATAATTGGCAACCCAACGTGTAGGGCTCGAATATTACTAATCGACCGAGAGAAGGAGACCTTGTGGGGTGAGAAGGTGTCTAAAAAGCCAGCAAAGTTTTGGTTTTTGTGTTTTAAACTTTGTGATGTACATGTCATGTTCTGCTAGGGTTCTGCTAGGGTTTTGCTAGGCCGGTGTATCAAGTTTGGCTAGGGTTGTCACGTCTCTACTTTTCTTGTCAATTTGTCGAAGTGAGGTAGATTTGCTAGGATGTCAGACTCAGAAAAGTTGGTCAGTCGGGGATAGTGAGCGTCTGCGTTATCACCATCAGAGAACATGAAAGGGCTCGACGGAAATGGGTTGAATGAATCCATGAAAGGGGCATATAATGGAGGGTTTGCACACCGCGCATAGGCTCGTTACCCATAGGTGATACACGCGGAAATTGAGGGGGGTGATAACCAGAGTGTGAGGAGCGGCGTTACGTTGTGGAGCAGCTGTCACGAACAGGGTGCGAGGACATTTTAACCGATATCGGAGCCGGTAGACAGAATAGTACAAACTACAAGACAGTGGAGGTACTCTCGCGCGATTTGTCAGAGGAAAAGGAGAGATAGCCGTGGGCGTTGTCTCGCCAACAGGCAATTATGAACATGTTAATTGCAATGGATAGAAAAATGAAAGCTAGTAACGAGGGTATGAAAGCTAGTAACGCCGGATTTGTGAAAAAAAGAACGATAA
Organism: Sweltsa coloradensis; assembly: GCA_024449915.1. Classification (NCBI taxonomy): domain Eukaryota; kingdom Metazoa; phylum Arthropoda; class Insecta; order Plecoptera; family Chloroperlidae; genus Sweltsa; species Sweltsa coloradensis. The sequence goes on along the minus strand of JAMZAV010005477.1, from coordinate 6,908 downwards.
CTAGCCGAGCTTAGACAGATATCAGTTACCCTGAATGGTAAAATTGACAACTCATACCACGAAAAATTTGATGAGTTAGAGAACAGGTTAATCGCGCGAATGGATGAAGCTAATTTTAAAGTTGGGATGAAAGGATTACGGCAATTAACAAGGAGGCTATTGAGAAAAATATGGAGACTAAAAAGTCGGGTTGAAAAAGTAGAAAGACATGGTTAAAATAGTCACGTCCAAGTTAATGTCGAGTTAGCGAGATTCGAGAGTCATTTGAAGACGAAAATACCGAGTTATAGAAAAGGGTATAAGGGAAATGGACGACAGAATCATACAAGTAGAAGAAGCTTCTGTTTGCAAGGGATAGTAAAATAGGCGAAATAGTTAAAAATAACTAGTGTGGACAAAAGTGTCAGGAAAAACTTAGTTCAGTGGAAGTGGAGTGGAAGGAAAACTATTTGAGGCACAGGAAATAACAAAAGCTTAAAGTGTTAGAGACAGTCAGAGAAAATGATATCCCTGCACTTAAAACAGGAGATCTTGAGCAATATTAGAGAGGCTGGGTACATCAGAATGTAAGGGAGAATTCGGATATAGAACGTGGTGGAGCCAAGGAAGTAGTGTCGAGTACATGGGAAGTCGTTTAGTAGAAGGGGGGTAAAGTTCATCGCGGAGTCAGGGATGCATCCCAGAGAATTTTTAGAAATACTAGAAAATCGTTCCTAAACTACAATGCGAGAGAGTCGGCAAAACTTCCATTGGTAATACAATGCTGTCAGGGTGAGATAGTAAAGGGATGGCTGAGCCATTTTAGAATGAAAAACTATCCCGATTTCAAAGAGAAATTTCTGGGAAAATTCGGGGGCGATTCCGAACAAGGTTTTCTATTAAAGAAAATATATCAAGGACATTTATGATCGCAGAGAAGGTACCCTCGAGAACTATTACGCGAAGCTGGTGCGATACGCGAAATATTTAAATTCAGCCCAAAAAGATCAGCCAACTCTAGTAAATGAGTTCAACTCATACTTTACAAACATTGGGTAAAAAACCCTTTGCTAAAAAAATTTCCCTATTGACAAAGATAATGACATTACATTCACTAAGCTTCCAAATGGAAATCACAAACTATGTTCTTAGCCCCTGCAAACAATACACGAAACTATTACAATCATTAGATCTCTAAAGAATAGTAATGCACTAGGAAATGATATCATTCTACAAATTTAAATTTAAAAAGGTTTTCTCATCATCTAGCGGAAACCCTAACAGCCCTAACCAACCGATCAATTGAAACAGGTCAATTCCCTGACAAACTAAAAGTAGCTAAGGTTATAGTAGTGCATAAAGGAGGCTCAGCCAGCGATATGGGAAACTATAGACCGATATCACTACTTCCGATTATATCTAAAATAATTGAGAAAATAGTTAAAGACCGTCCACCAGTTTTTTTAACAGTATCAACTTCTTTTATGAAGGGCAATATGGGTTCAGAGATAAAATGGGCACTGAATCTGAAATTGTTGATCTAGTAACGACTATTAAAAAAAACTTGATATGAATTATTTTGCTTCAGGCCTTTTCATAGACCTAAAAAGCATTTGATACAGTCGACCATGAAATACTTATCAAGAAATGGAAAAAGTCGGAGTAAGAGGTATTGCGCTCACCTGGTTTTCTAATTACTTAACTAATAGAAAACAATATGTAAACATAGGAACATATCGAGTAGCTATGAAACCATAACATGTGGAGTCCCTCAAGGCTCTGTATTGGGCCCTTTACTTTTCTCATATACATCAATGATTTATACCAACGGGGATCAAGGGCCTACTCCAATCTTTTGCTGATGACACAAATATATTTTACTACAGCAAAACCCTTTCGGATCTATTAATAGCATGAAGTTTGATATCGCAATAATAACACAATGGCTAAATAAAAACAAATTATCCTTAAACGTATCAAAATCGAACTACATGATATTCTGCAGCAAACTTTTTGATGAAACAACATTTATCAATAATCTAAAAATAAACAATACAATCATAGAACTAGTAACAAGCGTAAATATTTGGGCCTTTTTCCCTTCAAAACAATCTGAAATGGGATCTTCAGATCGACAAAATTGAAAAAAGATTTCCCCAATAACAGGAGTACTACGTAGACTTTCTATAATAATAAAACCATCAACCCTGACTTCTATTTACTACTCGTACATTCATAGCCATATCCAATATATGAACCATTATCTGGGGTCAATCCCCTAAGTATAAGCTAAAAGGTCTTAATACTATCCAAAATAGAGCAATTAGAAACATTTTTAATCTGCCGTACTTTACACACAGATCTCATATATATGAAACTTAAAAAATACTACCTATCCAAAACTCATCACTGAATACCAGACTTGTATCTTCATACTAACAAATTTTGTGGTGTCACATTTTCCAATCTATTACTAACAACCAACTCGTACTATCCCCGATCACAATACGCGTACTAAAGATAACCTACCCTACAAATATAAATAGCACTAATAAAGGTAAAATTAGCATCACCACATAGGATACATGTTATATAACAACCTACCCAAAACTCTTAAGGACATGAATAGTGCACTCTTTAAAGACTCACTGAAAAACATTTTTTAACGAAAATTAAAAACTGCTTTTGAAATAAACTACTTTAAACCAACACCGCCAACTCTTCCCTGCCCCTCATGTTATACAGCTCTGATTATAATTCAACTTCTTATCAAGCTCTAACTACAAAACTATAATATGTATAACTCTAAAGGAATCGAGATGGAGATTTCTCGTGTTACGATGCTGTGCTCTATACCACATTCTGCCTTCTTTTCTTCTTTTGTCTAACCTTCAATATGCTTCTTTTGCATGTCACAATCAGATTATATTATTATCTTCTTTTCTTTATTTTTTAGTTTTAGCATTATGTTACTTTTGTTAATAATTCCCTTAGTGTTATTTTTTAGCTTTTAGTTTAGTTTATTTCAAAATCAGATTATATTATCTTTTTTTCTTTACTTTTAGTTTTAGCATTATGTTGCATTATGTTACTTTGATTATATATTTACTCTTAGCTTTATTTTAGTTTAGGCCTATATTATAAACTAGATCACCAGTAAACATTCCAACTATGCAATTACAAAATCTAACTTCAACTTAGTTTAGTCTTATATATGAACCATGATTAATAAATATGCATAATAACAACAATGTAACTACAAAATCTGTAAAGAGTGTAATACACTCAAGATTGTACAATAAAGATTCATTCATTCATTCAATTCACCTCTACCACCGAACGAGATGTGTAGTTTTTGGGCGGGGGTCATGTGAATGCAGAAATAAGAAAACTTTTGTAAACGCAGGAGACACTGTGGGGGATATTATCCGGGTAGCAAGGAAAGTTAGAGGAAGGATAAGCTTATGCCTGCGGTAATGCCTAGTGTGCAACGTCAAACCGAACGTGATGGGGATTCCGAAGTATGCAGTAGATAATAATTCTAAAAGAAGGCCCTACGAACTAAAATACGCAAACAAATCGAAGGTTTGATAATAACTAGGAAACGCTCAGTTGGACGCGTTGATAAGCAAGCACGTGCTATAGCTAGACCCACATTGCACATTTTTTTAAATTTAAAAATTTACGACGTTCGCGTTTCCAGTATTATTTATTATTGCCAAGGTATTTGGGTAACCCGTGTTTAAATCTTTTACTTTAAAATCCACCGCCATCTAGAGGATCTTGACTCCTTTGGGAAAACTATTTAAACTCTTTGTTGACAAATAATAGACTACTTCCTCGAAAGTATTTTGATTACTTCTAGGTGGCAGTGCATTAGAAACTTCGCGCGTCTTTTCGTTGCCATGGCAACGTTACTTTTTTTATAATGTAATTTCCATCTACACTACTTATCGGATCAAACTAAAATTAACATATTCGTGACCGGGCGGACATTCTAAATGATTTGGCTATCTCAGATTTTGTCGCCGGTTAGTTTGACAAAAAAACTTTCGATAACTTAATGTAACTTTTAACTTTTTGAACGATTTTGCCACAAAACTAATGGCATTCAACGAGAACAAAGCTTGCGGATGGTGAAAATTTCAACTCGATCCGAGCCTCCGTTCGAACGTTTTCGCGAGACATACAAACAAAAAAAAAACAAACAAAAAAACAAACAAACAAAAAAAAAAAAAAAACAAAACCAGTGACTAATTTTTCCGGCAGAGTCAAATGGAAACGCTCGCTTCGCTCGCTTAAATAAAAACCAAGGGAGAAGGTCGGAACGTAATGATCGCGGTACCGATAACGGAAACAATAGATCGGAATGCGGGGAGGTCAACCTCAAGATTGGCGATCTAATGGATCTTCGAACCCAAGGACTTCCGGGTGGAAATGGGAATTATAATCAGGGTGGTTTGAGCAGGACGGTCGTTATGTAGGTTCACCATCGGATAGAAGTATGAACTATAATCATGGCAAAACGTTCAACTTGGACAAACATACCCGGGCCGACACAAGACAGGAATGTGCAAGTGACGCCGTAGAAAAATCGTCAGGCAGCAGAAGTAGCGTACCCACTGTAGATGGGACATAGACTCCCGGGGGGGTAAGACTTGGTGGGGTGAAAGTTGGTCACCGGGGGATTATCACCAGGATCCAGGTTATCCAAGTATGTGTCAAAAAGTGGGACGCCACTTAGTACTGTTGTTTTTAAAGTTGCTGTCATTTTTTGTGAAGTGGGTTCGGTGTTTTGTGTGTTACTGCGATGAAAAAAAAAAGTTAACGGTTGGCACAGTGACTATTGTACGCGTGATGTTTTAGTCAAGGCAGATTTGGCGGATGACTTGTAGTGACGTTTCTAATTTTCATTTTTACAAACGTAATAGTCTACTTGGAGTCAATTGAAAGTTGAAAATTTAGTTAGTTGAAAGTGCCAGGTTCAATGCGGCCATTAGTCAATTTAAAGTTGTATTGAGTTAGTTGAAAGGGGCCAGGTTCAATGTGGCAATTAGTCCCAAATTTAAAATTGAATTGATAATTGAATTACAATGAAGTTCAATTGGAGTTGAATTGATAATTGAGTTAGTTGAGGTTAATTGAGGTCTTTGAAGATAATTGAATTAGTTGAAGACAATGAGTTAGTTGAGGTTTTTGGGTTAAGTGAGATTATGATCATCATGATAAAAAAAATGCAATGTTTTTTATGAAAAAGGAAGTAAATACTAGGTGTTCCGATGTAGGAAGAGAAGGAGAAACGTGGTTGCAGTATTCATTTTGTCGAGATTGGAACTGAACGTGGTTAATTTTCAGCTAGGATTGTTGGTTTTTAATAGGGTCGGGAATGAACAAGGGAACCTTTGGCTTGTTTTTTTATCTTGTGCAAAAGCATACTGGAGCAAAGCATAACTGTATTTCTTTATAAATCTGATGCTGTGTTCAGATAGCTTCCTAGTAGGATAAAGATATTGTAACCTTGTATTGATGTAAACCTTTCCTAGTAGAGTCTGATAAGAAGCTTAGTCTTAATTCATGCTTAATTAATAGTAAGCTTCGGTGGGGTAATTGTAGCGGGGCCAACTTTGCCGCCTACTTATTTTAACTCACTTTTTTCAAAGTTGCCGCCAATTTTTGAATTACCAGGCAACAGTGTGATTCATAAACCTTCTGGAATTTTATTTGAATTTTTCAGTGCAATTTTGAATGCGGTGGCTATTGTTGTGATTGTTTTTACAAACCGGATGTAAAATGGTTTGTTGAAAAGACAAGGGGAAATGGGGGACGAGTTTGGGAGGGCGTCTAGCTAGTTGTAGACTGTCCGAAAAGAGTTTAAAAACAGTGTTTTAACGAGTAACGGTGTCTGAAGGCAACACCAATTAATAGTCAATAATGCGACGAGCATTTTAAGCTATTACGTTTGTAGAAAGAGTTGCGGATGTGGTAAGTTCGGTGACATTAATGTGCGCATTTACCAAATACATTATAAATCAAGATGTCTGAGACAGAAAATAATCAAATACGTAATACAACGAATATACGAACTGACAGAGGAAGGAATTTCTCGTTTCGCATCGTAAAGAAACCCTCTGTAAGAAGATTACACCTTGACGTCCGAGATACAGCTGCCCAAAACTAGGAAGTTTGTTATGCTAAGTGAATTTTGCGCTACGAGACCGTACGTGAAGAACTTACCTTTGATCTGCATTCTTCGAACCAAGGACTGTTTGGAGAGCAAAGCGAGGGTTCTGTCCCCTAATCGAGTACATCTCCAGTAAACGATGAGTACATACATAATATGTTATTGTTATTATTGTAAGGTAAAAAATTATTATTGTGAAAGGTAAAGTACATGATTATAATAGGGATATTTTATCCAAATAATAGGAATCGCTGATCAGCTTAGGTAGGACTAGATATCAATTACTTTAAGCTGTGATCTGTATTTTCTGTCTTGATTTCCCAAAATATTTAATCATGAAAGCTTACGTTTTCTTTCCTTTCCAATCTAAATTAACTTCTTTTTTTTGTTCTGTGCTTTTTATGCTGAACCTTTTGTTGCGTAGCCCTTTTCTGTCTTCTTACGTCTCCTGCTTGAGCTAGACCGAAGAATACTATTATAAAAATGTTAACCCCGAGATTAATGAAAATTTTTAAAAGATTGAATTTTATTATGTGTTTTGACACTTCCAAAAGGTAGGGCTTAACTCCGTTTTATCATAAGTACCCTCCTACATTTTCGCAATCCCTTTTACATAAATTCACTTTGTCCTGTGACTGCTTCTTGCAAAGCTTGCAAAAAAAAATTTGCACAAAATTTTTAAATTTTTTACAATTTAAACAAAATAAAATTGCAAATTGAAAATTTTGCCCGCTTTGAAAGGGGATTT